>ML994745.1:0-179299 GCA_010093925.1 Zopfia rhizophila CBS 207.26 | reverse complement strand
TGGCTTCTCTGTCTCTTCTACCTGCCAAGCCCTTGCCTGGTCACGTGAGTGACTGCTCCCAATCCTGTGGCATGGTTCCGTATTTCTGTCCTCGCTTCTTGGCTCGTACTTTAGCCTGTGCCAAAGCGTCCCGTGCACGCTTGCAATTCTTTCTTTCCAACTCGAACATGCGTTTCCATTCCAGGGCTTCATTGGCTGTCGTCGCCAGTTCCCTCAACTCCTCGGGTGCAGTTGCTCTACTGTTACCGTCCGTAACAATAACCTGCTACTCTAATAGTTATATTTCTTATTTTAAGATTAATTAGATCTTTTTTAAATGCTGTTAGACTATTATCTATACGTTTTACTTATATAGGTTTGTCTAAAACTCTAGTTAGTGTCTAATATCTTTATATTTATTTATTTAATATAAGTGTCTTGCTAGCTCTATTGTCTATAAGTGCTAGTATCTAATTACTGTTAATATATACGTTTATATATAACTTGTTTTCATATTTCCTTTAGTTTAGTTATATATATATAATTAATATATTATTTCTAACCTCTAGTTCTTGGCTTTTTGGTGGCTTAGTTATAGTTTACTAGCTTTCTAGTTATTTATCTATAGCTAACTCCTAAGTAGTAGTTACTTCTTTAGTGTTTTCTTTTTAGGTCTGTGGATTAAATATCTCTAGAGTTAGCATACTTCTCTATTAAGTATTTTATGTATATTTTTAGCTTGTTTTTTATAATCCTAATATTTCTATCTTAAGAAATATTCTTAATATATGAGTTTTTTATGTGAGTCTGTAGCTAACTATTTTTCTTAATAGTATTTAGCCTAGTATTATTAGTATTCTATCTAGTATTTATCCCATAATAGTTATTTGTGTTCATCTGAGTTTAGGTCCTATAATTTATCTTCTAAATCCATATAAACCAGTTCTTATTATAAATTAAGTTCTTTTTTATTTATTAGTTATTATAATATTTTTCTTGTCTTTAGTCCTTTGACATGTATGGTGTGTTTATTCTATTTATAGTTTTTTCCTATATAATTAAAAGCTATATATATTTAGTATTTCTTTTTTATTATTTAATCTGCGGTGTTATTATCCTGTACTTATAATATTAGTAAAAGGTTTTTTTTTTTCTTTTTATTTTAATTCCATCCTACTTCCGGGTGTCTGACGGGGTGATAGTATATTATATTAGTTATAACTAATATAGATATTTATTAATATATTTTATTTATTTATATAGTTAATTCTTGTTTACTTAGCTCTTTATACTATCTATTTTCTGCTAACTATAATACTTATTAGTATTTATATATTCCGTCTCTTAAGGTAACTTCTTAGTATTTAGTAATATAGTATTTCCCTTAGTAGTATTTTAATTTATATATCTAACAGTGTCCCCAGCACACGTGCTGTATAATTATTATAGATATAAATTCTTTATCCTTTATAATCTCTTAATCCTTTCTTTATCTGAACTTCTGATTTTCTTTATAGAATAGTCTATTTTTTTATTTTATAATCTCATAGAACCTCTGCGTCTCTTTCTTGGTTTTTATATTATATTATTAAGCTACTACTTCTTATATTATAGTAATTATATTACTAGGTTATTCTGTTAGATAATCTTTAACTTGCTAATATAGAATTTTATATTCTTATTTAAGATATATATAGCTCTTATAAATTCAGCACTATTTTTCTTAAATTCTTTTTATAATTATCTTTTTTATTATAGTATCTCTTGCTTGTTTTACTTGGACTATAGTGATCTTAATTTCTTTAGGCACTTTAGTCTAAACATAAGCTTTCTTAATATCTAATTATTATTATTTATAATTCTTAATAAAGTGTTTCTGTTTTCTGTATTTTAGATAAGCTTTATATATATAGTATTCTATTTATTCCCTAGCTCACTTTCCTTACCCGTTTCCAATAAATATTTTCTTAATATTAATATCTATTAGGTTATAGGTTCGGTTATTTTTTTATTTCTTTTAAGTATATAAATTACTAATCTCCTTTATATCTTCTTTTCTTACTTTTATTAGTACTAATAATTATTAATAGTTACTACTTATTTAATAATTTCTAATAAAATACTTAGCTATTTTTCTTTAGAAATTTTGTTCTTAATTCTGTTTTTTAGTCTTTTATAGTATATCATAACTAACAGTTAGTCTGCTTAATTAAGTTATAATTAAATTTATTTAAATTCCGCCGTATAGTTAGCTGCTAACGTATATTACTTAAGTTATTAAAGCTTTTAAATTACTTTTATCTCTTTATTAATTTCTCTAAAGATAATAATTATTTCCTGTTTAAAGTATTTATAATTTCTAAAAGCTTGTTATATGTTGCTGTTACAGTTAGCTAATTCTACTACCTCTAAGTTAAAGTTTTTATTAGTAAGATAATTTCTTACTAGTAGTTTAAACTATTATATAGCTTTACCTATTATATTTATATTTACTACCAGAATCTAATCCTAATCAGTTAGAAATAACTTTTAATTAAAATAATAATAGAGGTTTATTATTGCTATAAAAGTCTTAAATTTATTTTAATTACTATTAAACTTTTTAGAGAGTTGTATTTTTACTATTTCTCTCTTTTAAACTACTATAGCTTATTATTTAGTTTTAACTTATTATTATAGATTTACTAAAGTATTATATAACTCTATAATAGCTACTTTTTACTTTTAGATAACTTATTATATACTTTTCTATTCTCTAGATATACTTCTAGTTATAAATAAAGGTCTTGCTATAACTTCTTCTTTACTACTATTTTTCTCCAACAAGTAAAGTTCTTGCTTACTTTTATAATAAGTTATTATAAACTCTTAATAATTAGTTATTAGAGTCCTATCCAACAGTCCTTTCTACTCTCTTAAGATAGTAATTATAATATTATAAGTTACTAACTTACTAATATAAATTATACTAGTAATAAGCTGTTTAACTACTTATATAATATTTAGTAGTTCTCTTACTTCTAGATTAAATAGCTTGTTAGACTTAGTAGAAGTTAATTAACTCAGTAAAGAATAGAAAGAAAGTAATATAATAAGTTAAAATTTAATAGAATAGTATTAAACTATATTACTTAAGGTGTAAATCTTAATTTTAGAGTAATTATAAAAAATTAAAAGTAATTATGAACTGTTTAACGCCTTATACTTATAGTAGATCCTCTGTGCGTATATTATATTTTAGTTATTAGTATATTAGATACTACTAGAGACTACTAGAGCTACTAGAGGTTCTATTATTTTACTCTATTTCTATTTACTAAGTCTCTATCTTAGTCACGTATGTTACTACTTCTAATTAGTTAGTATAGTTTTATATCTCTATTTTTACTTCTTAGCTTATGCCTTAGCCTGCGCTAATATATCTTATATCTACTTATAATTCTTTCTTTTTAGCTTAAACATATATTTCTATTCTAAAGCTTTATTAGCTATTATTACTAGTTTCTTTAGTTACTTAAATATAGTTGTCTTTTTATTACCGTCTGTAATATCTTCTTTATCTTTATAGACTTAACTAGAGAGTCTTTAACTGCTAATTTATATAATACTTCTTTAATTTTTTTAAGAATAAGATATATATTTATATAGCTATTACTATTCTTTTTAAAGTATTTACTTTTAATTAATTCTTTTACTGTATGAGAGTTTTTAGCATTTCTTAAAAAATATATTATACTATCTTTATTAATATTAATAGCAAGATATTTTAGGAGGCCTGAAGTTATAAAAGGGTTAATTTATATAATCTTACTAAGAAAAGTCTAAATAAAATTATTAAGGTTATTAATTATAGAGTTCATTGCCTAAAATTATGTTCTATTTATAAAATAATTAGAAAAAAAGTATAGAATAACTTTATATATATGTAAAACTTTATATTTAATAAACTTATTCTATTTCAGAATATCATTATAGACTTTCTTATATTATATAAGGTAAATATAAAATAAAATTAGTAGCTTTACAGCTAGAGGTGTATAGCTTAAGAATTATAATATTTTTTAAATTAACTACTACTAAGCTACCTTAGCTATTATATAACTCTAAATCTTTATATAAAATAATACTAATAGTATGTTTATTTTATATAACTGAGTTTAAGTATTAGAAATAAATATACCTTTATTTACTATTACTAAATTTAGTGTATTATTAATTATAATTAGCTGAATTCTTTTAGACTATATAAAAGTTATAAGCTAAAGCTAAATACTATAGTTTAAATAAAAAACATAAAAAAGAAAGTATTTAGAATATAGATCTTCTATTCTAGAATAGTATATTAGAATATTCTGGTCTCCTATTATAAGTTAATAAGATTATATAAAATAATAAAAAACAAAGAAATAAAATAAAAGTTAAAATAAAAGTTAAAACTAAAGTTTAAGAGATTTATAAAAGGAGTGCAGCTTAAGCAAAGAATTAAACTATATTTAAATTAATTAATAGATTAATATTATTAACTATATTTATTTTAAAATTAATAGATTATATAATTGCTGGATTACCCTAAATATGTTACTTTTATATATTTAATTGTGTATAAAGTACTTACCTACTAGTTTTATACTCCAACTAATACTATAAAAAAAGAAAGTAAAGAGTTAAATCTATTTTAAATATATTCTTAAGCTTTCTACTAAAGTAAAAGATATATATTAAGAAATAAATTTATATAATCTTTAGAAGAAGATAAAATAGCTAAGTTTAAATTAAATTTTAAGAAATAAAGTACACTTTCGCCTTATTTAAGTATCTTAGGTAAAAAATATATATTAATTACTTAATTCTTAATACTACTCTTTATTATATAAAGCTGTTCGTGATTAAAGGATAAACTCTAGTTCTATATATAACTCTCTAAATAATTATATAGTATATACGGCTTATTAATAATAGTGTTAAATTAATTCTTCTACTTTCAAATTAAATGCAAGTTCTATAATTATATAAAGTTATAGATTTCTTTTTAGATAATTAGAATATAAAGAGTGTAAAAACAGACTTAATTAGCAAAATTATCTTTTAAAAAAAAACCTTAGAACTAAAGATTTTAGAAGTAGTTCTATTCTCTATTAGATATCTATTAGATTAAAAGATCATATAAAAATACTTACCTGCTAATAGTAAAGAAAATCTTTTAATAACTACTATTACTAGGCTTTAATTCTTTAATTTACTATACTAGTACTATATAGGTAGTAGTCTTTAAATTAAAGATCTAGCTTAGCTAAAGTTTAAAGCTTATAGTAAGTATTTACTAGTATACTAGTTTCTACTTTATAATTTAATTATATAAAGCGTGGCTGTTGCTTTATGCTCTCTAAATAGTTAAGATATTACTAGAAATAAGAAATAGTTATATAGGCAGAGATGTCCACGTATACCTAGATAATATATCATGAATATATATTAATACATGCATAAATCTCTACTCCGTACGGCTTTAACTTAAGATAGCTATTAATAGACTAAATAAAATTCGGCCTAGGAATAATATACTTCTCTTAATAGTGTTAAAGATTTTTTTTCTACTGCTCTACAGCTTCAGCATTAATTATATAATAGGCCTGAAATAATTGATCTCATGTAACAATATGTCCTTTCTGCTGGAAATAGGTATATAGATATCTTTAGCTATATCCATTAATTACTCCCTTTTCAAGCTCTTGGGTAATAAGTCTTGATATGAGCTTATCAGCCTACTGTTATTGTTTAATCCTATTAACCCGCCGTCAAAGACTAAGCTCAAAACGGAGTCGTATAAGTGTATATTTCCTAACTTAAAAGCCTTTATTCTTCAGTGTACATAGCATATCCTTATCCTTAAGACCAACCTTAAAGAACAGCACTTATATTCGCTTCTTAACCTGTTCTTTAACCTCTGTAGGGAGACGCCGCACTACCCTCCAATTCCAGAAGCGCCTTTTTATCGTACGAAGATTGACTTTAAGATTGTATTATTCATGGAGGTGTTTGGCAATTTGTTTAAACATAAGGCCCTCATGAAATAGTGCAGCCATCTCAAGTTAGTGGTCATCTAGGTTGATTTAGGGTCGGCCACCTATAGTATATTAGCTGTCATACGAAAATTATTGCTAAAAAAGAGTCTTACCGGGCATGATGAATGTATCTTGCTTGTACGTACGTAAAATAGCGATTACTATAGCGTTTTGGTGGGTATAGATTGGCGGTGTTAGAGTGCGGATGTGCGGGGTTCGGATGAAAATTTAGTTTTGTCCCTTCACCTGCTTATCGTCCCCCGTAGGAAGCTCTGCCTTTCCCGGACAACTAGAATCACCAACCTTAGGATCAAGGCAAGTTTACCTACCCGTGCTTTGAAACGATCGAAATACGACATTTTTGCTAGGCCGACAAAGCTTACTTCATCCGGATTACGCGAAAGTGAGTTGAAATCATTTCTTTCGTCTATTCATCTCCGTAGATATCCCGCCTTTGAGGACCTCGCTCAGCTCGCTTGGATCAGATCCTCGATGACGGCATTGCAGCTACGCCTCAAGGCATTGGTTCCCTGCGAAATGAGCAAGCCATCCTCATCAATACAAGATCTGAGTGAAGACGGGCTATGAAACATGATGCAAAAGAGGAAGACATCACAATCACCATCTGGGACGGCGCAGATATCCCCGCACAGGTGATATCGCCAGCGCAGGAAAACGGCCAGGGCAGGGCTCCACCGATCGTCGCCATGTTCCATGGAGGTGGCTATGTCGGAGAAAGCTATAAAGACGACGCTTTCCTCTACCGGCGCCTGGCGTCTGAGCTTGGGGCCGTGGTCGTGAGTGTCGGCTATTGGCTTGCACCCGAATTTCCCTTCGCGACTGGCATCTTGGACGAGTGGGATGCGATAAAGTGGGTGCGTCTGTGAATGTCCATCTCCGGCCCTTGTGACCGGTTCCCGCTTGCGCTGATGAGGACAGGTGTACCACAACGCCGCTACTGTTGGCGGGGACACTTCCGCAATTTTTATCGTGGGTGGAGTCTCAGCCGGCGGCAACTTGGCCCGCGTGGTGAGACACCTCAATCGAGATGAGGGCAACACAATCAGGATCACAAGCCAGTTCCTGAGCGTGCCCACCCTCTGTCCGCCACCCGTCGTTCCGGAGGAATATCGCAGCGAGTGCATGAGTGTTGAATAGAACAGGAACTTATCGCCTCCTTCGCCAGCAATGCTGGGAATTATCATGGGTAAGCTGGCAGCGCTCTGTTCTCTCTTCTCGACAGTGACTCGGTTCCAAAGTCGCTGATCAAGGCACAAACAGGCGGGCTCAAGCCCGATGTTAACCCGCCGCTCTTCGTGCCCTTCAACCACCCGTCCGGCCATGGCGGTCTTCCACCTGCCTACTTCCAAGTCTCTGGAGTGGATGGGCTGCGTGACGAGGGACTCATCTACGAGCGTACCTTACGCGAGAAACATGGCATTACAATTAAAGTGGACTTTTATGAGGGCTTGCCCCATGCATTTTGAAAATTCTTCCCGTCTCTAACAAGTCACATTCGTAGATGGGAGAGTGATACCGTTGCGGGTTTCCGATGGCTCCTGAGTCTGTAACTGCTAGAGGTAAGTTACAAGTGGATGGAAATAAGTTTTTACTCCCTTTTCAGGTAGATAACTTGCTCGCGAAGGTATACAGTGCACAAAATATAGAGGGATTAGCCGCTAAGTCCACTAGGTTATATTGGGTGGGCGCAAATATTAGCGCGTACAGTGACCTATTATGTAGCACCCTTCCTGGAAAATACTGTGTAGGATTACTTAGTGCACTATGATTCGATAGCCGGTGCTGTATGAATACCTTTAAGGAAACATTTCCCCCCCAAAAACTGTAGTCCAGGACATTGTTTCCAGTTCTAAGGCAAGAATTGGACAATGTCCATAGTGCCACTCATTAAATGGACGGTTCAAGTCGGGCTAATTGAGAGTGAAGCAAGCAAGGAGGCGAGATGTGGGGTCGTACATCGTACACTTCGTCGGCGTCCTCGGCATGTCGAGACTGGAGCTTTCGACTGGGCCACTACCGGCCGCGCCTCAAACGAGAATGAATTCCAATGACAGACCGCATCTAACCATGTTTGTTGATTCGATCTAACTATTTTGCCCTCCAGCCGTACCGATGGGCGGTTGCTTCCGTCGGCACCCTGCAGTAAGCCGAGTTCGTCGGGCGTCTGGGCACCCGACCCATTGTGGTGATGACGGCCTGATGAAAACAGGAGCCTGGAATTGTCGTATCTAACTAAAGTGTCTTCCACTAGCTGCATTGCTTGCAAGACTATTTTATCAGACTCGCAACAAATTCTGAGTAAGAAATACTTCGCTGTCCCATATTGTTCGTCAATATTTAATATTTGCAAAATGGTAAACATCCAATTCAACAGCCCCTGACCTAGCGTTTCATGTCCAAAGTTGGCTAATGTGGTCCAGACATCCTCCAGCGAGAGTACCATCACAATCATCGGCGCTGGCCCGGTGGGCCTCTACACCGCATTCCTTCTCGCCAAAGCTGGAATCAGTGTGCATATCTTTGAGAAAGAGGCCGCTGTCCTCCAGTCTCCACGAGCCATTGTGTATGTTGAACTCCCACTCGTTATCCCCGCCCACCTCTCAGAAGATACGGGATGGTTGTACCGCATGTTGTAGTTGGCCGGTGGGAACTGACTCGACTCAAAGATACCACCCCGTTGTTGTTGAGGACATGAAGAGATCCGGTATTTTTCAGGATGTCCTTGATGTGGGATATGTCGGTCGTACCGGCCTGCAGTGGCGATTGCCAAAATCGACTGAGTCCTTGGCCTCGCTTCCTAGCAACGACAAAGCCACCTCTATCTTACTTGGGCAACATGATCTTGCAGATATCTTCCTCCAAAGGCTAGTGGAGTACAAGCACGTGAAAGTGCAGTTTTCTACTGCCCTTGAGAGTTTCGAGGAGGGGAATGACGAGGTCAATTGCAACCTCTCCACCAGCCAGACAACGGGTATGAATATATCCGACCCATGTAAGGAAAGCAGTGGGTGCTGACACCTGCCAAAGGTGACGGGCAAACAAAGTTCGAACATAGAACAAAATATTTGATTGGTGCCGACGGCGCAAGATCCACGGTCCGCAAGAAAGCCTCTATTCCGTACGAGGGCTTCGCCTGGGAAGATTTTCGCATGGTTGCTGCCAACATGGACTACGACATTCCCCGGTACAACGGCTGGGGCGACGCGAGTTTCATTTGTGACCCGGAGCTCTGGGCAGTCGTCGTCTATTGTGGAAAAGGAAACGTTTGGCGGGTTGCGAGTGCAGAACGTCTCGTAGCAGGCAAGGAGGAAGAGTGGGATGAAGAGGCCGGGATCAAAAGGCTGTACGGGAGACTTGGAAAGTTACTGAATGGTCCGACAGATACAGCAAAGGTCCTGGCTATCAAACCATATAGTCTCCATCAACGCTGTGCAGCAACTTTCGTAAGGGGCAGGATTATATTGGCCGGCGACGCAGCTCACGTAAGTTTTCACGCACTTATCAGCTACTAGATCTAGCATACTGATTGGAACGCTCTCCCCGATACCCAGATAACCAACCCAGTCGGTGGTCTTGGTTTGGCAACAGGCCTCCTTGACGCCTCATTTCTCGGCCGTTGTCTGGAACGAATTTTTACAAATAAGGAGCCCGACGCAGCCGCAGTGTTGGCCGAATATAACGAGAAACGAAGAAAAGTCTTCCTCGAGAATACGTCCCCAATAGCGACGGCGAACCGCAACCGGCTGATTGGCGCAACAGAGGAGGCCCGGAAAGAAAGGGCTGAGTATTTTGCTAAAATAAATAAACTTGATATGGATTTCTTAAAAGAGCTTGTAGAAAATCAGATGGCAATGGCTTCGGCATGATGCGTTGGAGGGAAGTCTGAATCAGTACTGGAGGTTGCAGATAGGACCAAGGATTGAGCGGCGGCTGTGGAGTGTTTGACGCCGTTCCAAAATTTGAGAGTTTGCAGAACAATACAACTGTATTACGCAAGGATTGGCAAATATATCATGCCCGAGGTTTGTCGCGCTACCGTCTCTGGTCTTGCTTGTGCATGGCTGCAACAAACTATAAACCTTACGGAGACGGACGGCAGGGCCTGCCACCACACCCAGAGCAAAACCGGATAGGAACAAGCCTCAGCCTTGCTCTTGTTCTTTTACTATTCTTAAATTAAAGTTATTCATCATTCACCACTGCTTGTTCTTAACACAGGATGCAAACCCTGCAGCGCGCGGAGGGTTTGACAGACATTCTCCAAAATTAGGACACAGGTCCCTCGAACAGCGAAGGTCTCCTCCAGGGAATTGATTATACTTCTTAGAAATGGCATGCCTGAGCCGAAGTTGGACAGTAATTCCACTAATAGGGGTGGTTTGCTGGAATCTCCAGATGCAGTGTTTGTGCCCGAGATGACCGGAACACTCAGACCGTGACTAATCTACCTCTGCGTCTGCAGGGATTCAGGCCTATCCACTTGTATCATACAAGGTACCGTATCGCCTCCCCAGGCCCTGTTAGTCGTGCTGTGGTGGGCGTCGTTGCCTCCGGGGGACTACCATAGATCTACAGGCAGAGAGCCCCCTGGTATGTCACCGGTTGCAGGTCTCTTCGGTAGCACCATTGCTGGTGATACATCATGTTACCGGGCAACACCCATCCTCTGCTGCTCCCTACACTAATTCTCTACCCCCTACACTACCTGCCCGCAGCCTGCTTGCCACTCATCTCCCTAGTCACCCTTTTATGTATTTAAATCCCTGGATAGACTCTCAACTCATCATGACGTCGCTAGTACATTGATCTCCCGCACTCGGTGACATGGTACACAGCGACAAGGTGAAAGTGCACTCTCCAAAGAAATATTGAAGCAATTGCTTAAGCGGAGAGACTAGCAATCATTGGCAGGGTTGTACAAGCGGGGGCACCTTACCCACAACACGAATCTCCCTTCGCATCCTTCACTTTTCCTTCTGTCCCCAATGAAATGTAAGCCCATTCGAGTCGTTTCCATTACGACCATTACACAGGGTGTCAAACAATTGAGTGGACATTCCATAGTGGAGCCGAGATCGCGCTCACCCCCCGAATTCGCAACGCGTTCGTTGTTTACAACCCACAACACACTCAATTGAAGCGTAGCAAGATGTCAGGTAATAGCCGTCCTCAGACTCCTATAAATTGTATACATCTTTGTGGTGTTGAACGCCCAACAGTCACGAAAACGCGCTTTTTGACGCGTATGATGGTTTCCATGGCACGCCTTAAAAGAACGTCACTATCCTCGCAAAGCCGCTTGATATTTGTAAGGCCAAGCTAATCACCTTACTCAGTCGGAGAGATGCTCTCCCGACTTGGCATTCGTGTTGTACATATAAATCCCTATAGGGAGTGCGAATCCTCAGTCAACAATGCAATCCTCTTTATCTCAGCTAGTGCTCATATGGTTACAATATTGCACGCCCAGCAGCCAATAACTGGCTCAAAATCAGATGACAAGGTAAGGTGCCAAACCGGGAGGGCAAAGTCGACCCATTACGACGAACACGAAAGCAAATATTCACGAGAAGTTTGAATTTAAGGATACTCAACGCCTTCTTTCCAAACCAAACCTAGTTAGAAAACTTTGATACAATGAGCAGCTTTGACTCTACGGTCTTCTCAAAGACGAAAAGAAAGCAGGGTAGTAAGTACGTTCGCTTTTAAAATAATCTACGGTGTTGCGCGCAGAATGCAGAGCGATATAAAGATCTACGCCTTAAAGTAAGCTTGCCAGCAAACAAGCGTACATACGAAGAATACGGCCGTAAACATGAGCTCGAAACAATCGACAGTTTTTGGCAGTTTGTTCGCTTCTCAGACGAGGAGCATTTTAATTTAAACGATGTGTTAAAAAGGTGCACGCTGCGTAAGGGAGGCTATTAAGACTCACCAGAAAACCAACAAGTTATTAGGGATAAAAATAGCAACACGATCCATTTCTCCACGGTGATTAATTAGTGTTATAATCAGGAACGTCTTGAAAATATATAACGATAAGTATAAAGGGATTCATGTACCTAAATACACTAGAAAGCTACGCAGACGCCTAGCAACCGAGACACAAGCTTAATAAGAAGAACGCGTTCGTGAATAGGAAGTAAATAAGCCCTTCGACATCATAGAAGTTAAAATTATATAATTATAACGATAATCAGCTCCTGTAGTTATCAGAGAATCAAAATAGACCGCGAGTCATGTAATATCGATCACGTACATCCCTGAGGCAGGCAATGAAGTGCAAGCTGGGAATATCACTGAGAAGAGGCCGAAGGTGACTCAACCTGCTACAGGTGTAGGTATAACGGACAACGATCCCAACCAACAGAGTAGACGAGAGCAGGATTCAGTCTACACAAAGCATGGCAAATTGTAGGAGTAGCACTCATTATAGCCTCTGCAGAATAGACTTTACCCTAGAAAATATCAAATATTTGCTGCTAAGTTAGCGATCAGAGCTAAACCCTGCTCCACAGACAACCAGCAACCTTGCAGGTTCATCATATTGTAGCAAAGTTTCTCCACATATCATTCTACCACCTACTTCCTCTAGTTTTCTCGGCCGCCCACAATCGCCAGCTGGCAGTGTGACTAGAGAATCCGGCGGTGGGCACTCATTAAAAATATTTATTCTTACCTAAGTCTCAAACTTAGACTCAGATATTAGCAGTATCCGATGTGCGGCGGACTGAAAGGAGATTACAACGAATGATGGGACAGGTACAAAGAGTCTATTGAAGAAACGAACAACTTAACAATGAAAACAGAGAAGTCCGGAGGAAGTATTCTCAACTACAATGCGTACACACGCTCTTGAAGCGCGTCGTCATCCCCGTCCACCAATGGAAGAAGAGGATCGAAATAGCGGGATGTATATGGCGCTTGAAGCGGAGGACACCAATCGTGAAAACAGCAACAAAGCGCTTGAAGCACAAAACGCGGACTGCGAAAAGGCGAACGAGAAGTTGGAAGCGCGTTGCGAGGAGCTTGTCAGCCAGAAGCAAAGCCTGGCTGGAATCCTAGAAGCCCTTAGTCAAATATTAGCAACTACCTGGCTTCTGAAAGGCAAACCTCAAATAATGCTGATAGGCTTTCCGACAGCTTTTTGAAGGAGATGAAGGACTTGCGTGCGAATGAGGGAGAAACGGCAGTTCAGCAAGCTCCACCAACTACACAGTACGCGAGCCTCGTAGCTAGACACGAAGCAACGGGGTAGAAACTGGAGATGATGGTGAGGTAGGTGTTGCAGAAGCTGGAGACTAAAAATCAGCCACCAAAGGCAAAGAAAGTGAGGATCAGAGTGGAAATGGCTATGAAGAAACATCCAAGCCGACACCACCGTCTCAGAATCACTCCCACCAGGATCAAAGCGAGCGGACTGGCGACAAAGATGGAGAAGGCGAGGACCAGGCAGGCAGGCACCGCTAATAGGAATATGTGCGCGAGGGAAATCATGATGAAGCTATGAACTAGACGCCATGTTGGAAGATCCACAGGCTTCCTGACGGCCGAGATTTTCTCACTTAATGGCAGGCATAGTGTCTTGGAAGAGGTATTAGTGCACAGTCGTTGAATGCCATCCTAGAATGGAGGACTGCGTAGAGAGCAACAATTGAACTTGCAAACGTATTTGCAACAACTGACCAACTTTTTCATCATCTCACCTTCTCATGTGATGTAACTACGTCTGAATGCCTTCGATACCAGTCGAGAAATACTGATTCCCGCCATTCCGACTCTTCGACGTGAACTTTACCCTCATTCTACCCACGTGGACTCACCGGCAACAGCCGCGAACTCACAAGATAAGGCCAGTGTCATCCGGTCTCATCTGCATGCCACAGCGACTAGCCTCATAACCATAGCACGTAAGGCCACGTAGGTGGCTGCCATGTAAGATGGAATGGCCGGTTCCGACTTGGTGGCGCTCATGATGGCGTTTGGCTGTGATCCTCCAAGACGGAATGATATGACGTCGGCAAGACGGGAGACATCCCGCATAATAAGATTGTGAAATTGTAATATAGGTGTGACATGGAATTAGTTCACGTGGATGGCTTGCGGATAATGTGTGAAATGTTGATCATGGTTGTAGGTAAGGTGGCCTTGCATAAAGATAGAAAGATAGTTAACGTCTCTGGCGTCTGTAGTTTAGACGTGTTATACTTCAAACTAAACATAGGTGTATCTACCACCTGGGCAACGCCCTACTCCTGCAGTCTTTCACATACGTCCTCAGTCGCCTGCAATATATGCTTGGTCAACATACGACGCACTCGCCCAGCCTGAGCCCAAAATACTGCTAATCGAAACAGGCGCACTCAATTTCGTCGCGAAGCTCGCCCGGGTTCCCGACGCACCTGTACCTGTGTTCCCATACTCGCCAAAAAGAACATGATCAATGTTTTCCTCGCCGGTGTTCCAGATGCGCCACCCCGCAGAATTGATGACCGAAGAGAGTGATGTGCGTTGAAAGACCACTCTTGCGTAGTTCCTCCATGGCCGACCAAGATAGTAAGCTCCATCTGGAACGCTATTGCCCGACATGGCGGAGACGGTGCTACGGCTGATGACAAAGTAGCTAGCGTCGCTGGCGGAGTCGCGGCCATTCGCAGTAATGTACCTAAATATGATGAGCTTCGGGCGAAAGAGTATGGATCGAGTCGCGAGATGCTTACCCAAGACTCGCTGCCAGAACGCGAATATCACATTGATCAAACCACGTAGCTGCATGCTGTCCGAAAATGAAATCCGTTGCACCGACAATCAAGCTCTTAGCATAGACCTGAGTTCCGGTATTCGTGAGAATCGTGTCTTGGTAGCCCTTGAATTGGCACGCGTAGTAGCCTTGGTTTGTCGCTTGTGCTGAGAGGGCGAGAGCCTGAGATCCCTTTCCGTAAGTGTTGACCATGTTGATGTTGTACATCTTGAAGTTGGCTGACCAGGCTCGTACTGTCGCTGTCATGTCATTGCCTCCTTCTTTGTTGGCCTGGCTGAACCCATGCGTAATCGTCACCTGGTTCTTCTCGTATGTAGATGTGTCCTCCGTGTAACCGTAGATGGTGAGTGCGGCGCTGCGTTGGGGAATATACACCTGTTCATCATAGGTTCCAGGCTGGATGAATATACTTTGGGCGGCGGTGCTTGTCGTGCTCAGAGCGTTGACAGCGGCTTGGATCGTTGAATATTGCCCGCCTGATTTTGCGACTACCAGGGCGCCGGCTGGTGGACTTGTCCTGCCTGCTGCGAGAGCGGAGGATATAAGGGTTAGGCAGACCAGAAAAATACGCATGTTGAGCAGCATGTAGATCGCTCAAATAACAATGCCAGAGAAACTTAGTGGCTCTTTAAGGAAAGCAAGCAGGGAAAGACATCTAGATGAACTTATAGTAGAGAGATGAAGTGCCATAGATCACCTGAGCTAACCAGCTAATCCTATAGTGGAGAATTACATGTGCTTCTCCAGGAGCGATGAAGCGGGGCGAAAACTTGAAGAGCCGGAAGTCGTCAACGACGGAGAATATATTTCCCATTTATTTTAGGATGGTGGAAAGTTCTTTTCATGACTAGTGCCTGATTTATATTGAAAACAATTTGAGCCGCACATCTAGTTGATGGGATTGTGGGGTAAGATTATTGAAGGCCAGAATAATTTCCGAACCCCGGATTTCGTGCGCTCGAAGCTTTCAACACCAAAGCTTGATGGTAAGTTTAGGAAATTTGGAAGACCGGAGATGTGCTGGACAGATGTCGTAAAGCCAAGCTTCAACATAGCCGCTGCCCGGCCCGATAAATGAATTGATCGCCAGGTCTGGCGCGGAATGATCGTCGAGCGACCCATATTTCCCCGGATTTCAACCTTGGATTCATCACATGAAGCCGTAGACTTGGTATCTTTTGATTCTTCGGACCCCATGGCTTTCTTAAGGTCTTCGGCCCAGTCAGTTACGCCTTTTGTGACATGCTTGCCAACGACTATCTTCACAAGGTAGGCCAAAGGCCAGGACTGGTCTTCGCCGGTTTAGTAAATGCATTCCGGCCCATTCTCACCATCGACCCCTTCAATTTGATTGAAACGAAGCGTGTTGAAAACGAACCCCGCATAGCCTCGGATAGCCAAGGAGGTGCGATAAATCTGTGGCCCAGTCGCACCTTCCTCAGGTGTCTCAAAGACCACTACAGTACTTTCTTTTACTGTTAAAAGCCGTTTCCTTGCATTCATCTGAGGGATACAGCGTCGACGTAAGCCTGGCTTGGGGTTCTTCGATCCATCAGAGTTACTATCTTCTTCATCGAGGACTTCCGCCAATGAGACGAGAGAATTCCCATTCGGGCCTGGTAGAAGTGTCGATGAGTTTCGCCCATGTATCCAGTGCTGAGGCCTTGATGCGTATTTCAGCGCGAGCATTGCTCACGAGTGCCATGAACTATGAGTGGTGGAATTATAGAAGGAAGTTCAGCAGCCAATCGTTGTTATCGGCATATCGGGTAGGCGCAATCTCAGAGGAAAGGAGAACGCATCTCACGCTGTTTGAGGTGTGACGCGTGACGAGTGTCCCTGGCATTGAAGGGTGGTGATGTACGTCAGCGAAAAGTTTATCGCGGGGTTTGGTTTCCTTTCCGTTCGCTAGCCAGACACTCTCAAAACACGCCGCAGCCGCTTCGGTGAGGGAGGGCCCGAAGAAGCACGCCTCCTAGCTTCGTATCTGCAGAACATCTTGAAGAATCACATTTTAATCCAATGTTTTTGTCATTACGTTGACCGCCTCGACTTGGAAGGTCATTTCTTTCTCCCAAAAACTCTGATGAGTGCCAAGTTTGGAATCTCGCATAAACATATTCGCGCCTTTTTATCGTCTGCTGTAGTTGGTGTTTGCGAAACTCGAGGTCATCGATATGTACTCTTCCAGATATTTCTACTTCATTATGGTGAGCTTCGGTGTTCACAGCTACGTGGGTCTTGCTCAATTCCACTCTCGGTGCTTCACTCCGCTTAACCTCCAAGATTCGATCAAGATCCATGCTTCCTCTATGATCGAGGAAGAGAGCTGGCGATTATCCATTTGCAGCGAAACAAAGGCTCCAACACCCCTTTGGCAAGCGCATATGACATCACTGGATGTATCCATCGCCCATTGCGCGTAGGCAAGCCGAAGATCGAACACCTTTCTCACACCTTCACCATCGAAAAGGGCACAAGTGATGGTTTGAACCAGTTAGGGTTGAGATACCTGTGGCGCTTCCGCCACTTGCAGTTACGGAAAGTGCACCGCGACACCAACAGCCAACCATCTGCAGAAAGGCCAACATTTGTCTGCCCCTTGGTCCCCATTTGCTAGTGAGCCCGGGTCATCTCTTGTTCAGAAACCGAAGGAATCTGTCCGTGCTCTCGCTTTTCCTTGAACGAGCCACGCTATTGACCCGAGCTTTGACAGAACCGCCAGAGCGACACTCAATCAATCATCAGTGCGTATCTCAGACTTATCCTCTGTATGTCATACGACAAGAACTCCTTTCAGGTGGTTTGCAGCAAGCCTCTGCAAGAAGCTCAGCTCATCGACGATTGAATATTGGGATGTCAAGCGAGGACCATTTTCACTTTTAATTTTCTTCCCGTCGGACTTGTACCAGATAAATGATTCGGAAGACGAATGTCAAGGCCCTTTTCCCACACGGGTCACTGCGACGAGAGCATGGTGAACAAAACTTCGATCCAGCACCACTATCATATTAACTTTTACGTTTCAGCCAATGCGAGCACTCACTTTTAGAAATTTGTTGTAATTTTCCCTCTTTAATAGGCGATAATGTCCAACCAGCCATCCCATTTGCATTCGCCACAATACTCATACCTTAGCATCGGTTTTTAGCATCTAACTTTATCTCTCGCCTCCTCTTGTCAATCATGCAAAGTCTAGACTACTCAACGAACTACGGAGCAAAAAATGTATGGGCCCAGCAAATTAGACCTGATTCCAAGTCTGTGGACGAGAGACCTCGATGGGGTTCATTTCAGCAAGCGTTTGAGCCAGTACATTCAGCCAAACCGCGATCGGCATGGCGCAAAGCGCTAGGTCATGCGCAAATCCTGGCCGAGACCCGGCCACGGACCTGTCAACTTTCCCAGAAACCAGGGCCAATTTTAACAACTCCCTTCCTCCCGCGTTCCGCGTCCTACTTGTACTTCTCCGGGTCCTCCCATGACAACAACTGCAGCGCCCTTGACGGTCGCGCAGCTAGCTGTCGGTCATTAAGTTTGATGTTATTGCAAGGCTGCCACGCGTCTTTTGGTACCCTCAGCTCTCTCTTGCCTCTGCCACCAATTTTCATAGCTCAGGAGAGCTTTCAGCTTCGATGTGAGCGAGATCATTTTGCTAGCCACGAACAAGGCATCTTTTGCCCTCGCCTGTGTGAATCCTGCGTGGCACTGAAGGGTAGACAGAGCTGACTGCTCATGGGGGTGGAGATATTGCAAGCTGCAGAATCCCATTGGTATGTCCGATCTCCAAATCTCGTGGAGCCACGAGGGATCGTCAGTCGTCAGAGCAGCCACATCTTATTGCATGATGCAATCTGCAACCTTCGCCTCGGTTTCCCCTTCTAGAAGCAATTGGAGGTGGGCGCAGCTCTTTGCGATAAAGGTGGAGTGGCTTTTAGGCTCTCAGGCTCTCAAGCTCTTGTCATGCCAGTCACAGATCTCTGAAGGGCGCGAGTTCTCGCTTGATGCTCTCCAGTATTCTGATGCGGGGGGGAAGGGTCGAATCTCTACCATGGTTTCAATGATTGTTGGTCGCTTTGTAGCTTCGCCCAGCGGCATCCTGGGACTCTTCAGGCCATCGTCCGGATCATCGCGGGTTCTGAGGATTTGTGACACCTATTCAACGCCACTCCCTCCCGCGCTCCGGCTCTTTTCTGGCCCTGCCGAGAGGGTTTATTAGCCTTTCGGGCCTGCGTAATCCAGGCGCCTCCAGCTGCAGCATTCAACAGGTCTGGCTGGAACTGGTGGTGGTATGCGGGGAAATCACTGGCTTCGGGCTAGCACAGGGGAAAGCGCATCCCTCAAAACTTAATAGCTATCACTAACCTTCAAAGGGCATGAGCACCTCGTTTCCAAAGAAAAGGCCATGCCAAGTACAGTTTAGAGGGAGTTATCGCCCGCTGCAAGGGAACCGAACCGAAGGACGACGTCTTGGGAGGACTTGTCTCACTCTCCACCAACCTGGAGCAAGATTCCCTGGTTCAGCATATACATAGGTTCCTGGTAACCTCGCAAGGTCAAGTGCATTCTAATTCTCCGATGTGAATTCATGGTGGTCGTTCTTCGTCGTCACATGCAGCTATTGTATTGATGCCTCATCTTTTTAATTATCTTTTTTTAAATCTCCATCCACCCCAGCCGTTATGGCGATCGACCCAGATGATCCCAAATACCAGCCCGCCGCCGAGCAGGCGCGGCAGAACATGTTGATCGCCGTTACCGTTGTGATGACAGCCATTGGAGGTATGCGGATTTCATCTAACGTATCGCCTATCATATTAACGATCGACTTCAACAGCGTTGGTCGTAGGACTGCGATGTTTTACTCGTGCTTACATCGTTCGAAATATGGGAGCCGACGACTGGACGATGGTTGCAGCTTTGGTGAGTACCCCTAGTGTCAAGAGCATCCGGCATTTTATTGAATGATTATAGCTCTTCGTTTTTAGCTACACGGGAGAAATAGTAGGGTCAGCCAAAGCAAACAAGATGGGCTACAGCGGCACACAGATGTCGTCAGAGCAAATGGCTGGCTTCGTCAAAGTAAGCTCAGGTCCATTGCGATGAGGCATCCGTGACTGACACCTTGTGACAGATGACGCTACCTATAATTGTATCCTACAACATGGTTCTCACCTGTATCAAAGTATCCATCCTGCTATTCTATCTTCGCATAGGTATGTCTTCGCGGAGCCAGCAGCTCTTCTCGGTTCGCTGACTTACCCTTATCAGCTGTTCGAAGGGGATTTGAAATGCTCTGCAAATACACCCTATGGCTCATCGCCATTTTTCAAGTCATTAATATCATTGTCACATTCACAGAGTGTGTGCCACTTCACAAGATGTGGGATTTTACTGGATCGGTAAAGGGCAAGTGCATAAACACCACCGTCTTCTTCCACTGTAAGCTTTCCTTCTTCCTCCCTCCGTACCTCTAACATCTTCATGTACAGTCGTAGCCGGCTTCCACATCCTAAGCGACGTCTGGATCCTTGTTCTCCCAGTGAAAGTCGTCATGTCTATCCAGCGCCCGATGCGCGAAAAGATTGGTCTTCTGTTCGTCTTCGGCCTTGGTGCTTTCAGCACTGTCGCATCTATAGTCCGCCTCCAGTCCGTGCGCATCTACACATTCTCCGACGAACCCCTTCTACGACGCGCTGACCATCAATCTGTGGTCCATAATTGAAGTCAGCATCGGCCTTCTCTGCGCTTCACTGCCCACGCTCCGCCCACTCATATCCAAAGCCCAGCGCGATCGGACGAGAGCGATCACCGGCCATGGCTACGCGATGCACAGCCGAGACAAGGGCACAGGCCTCGGCACTGGCATCCTTCGTGGAACTCATATTTCTATTTCGGAAAGCTGCTCGACACCAGTTAAGAAGAGTCGCAGCGATGAGGGGTTTGCGATGGAGAATATTGTAGAGACCAAGGGGAAGGATTCCGCGTCGGCGATTAGCAATGGGAGTGAAGAGCAGATATTGTCGCCGCTGGAACATGCGCATCATTCGAAGTAAAAAGGAAAAGGGACGATCTTTGATACCCAGTTTGGTTTCGGTGGACACTTGTAATACTGGCATTGCATCATTCCCTTATACGTATTGGTTTCGACATCGAGTGTTCATGTAACTGCTTCTGTTTGCACATCTTTTTAAAACATGTACCTTTATCATGACTTTTAAGGTTGTGACAAAGGTCTTTCAACTGTTGCGCCTTTTGACATTTCTTTTACGACTGCCCCACGCACCTTCCTCTTTCTGCCGCACAGCTATAACATTACCTCACTCCACTCCTCGCGCGTTCTTCTACCTGGAATCAGCACTGTACCGACTCTTTTTCTCGCTCCCACTGTCGTCAATCCCTTTGTGTATAACAACTAACTTCATCGACCGCTCAATAGTAAAGTACCATGGAGAGCGATAACATGCTCATTCACCGCCTGGGTAAGTGATAACCTAACATTATGATCTACTGCACTATATCTCAGCAGAAAACTCGGTTTCCTACAAGGCGGGCTGCCAGCACGCAGCGTGCAAAAAAGCCAAAATCAAGCTCGCAAAGGGATAATTGCGGTTCGGCACGCATCAATGGTTTCAGCATAAAGAAAATTACATCATGCTTTGGAGGCACTGGTAAGAATTCCTCATACTGTACACGCAATAAACTTTTCCAATCCTCTCTCCCCTCTGAAACCGCGTAGCTATATTTGTTTCGCAGCTAACGGTCATACGCAGGGGCTGCGTCCCTCCAACCGGAATCAAAGACCTCAGACAAGTATCCGGCGACAAACTTGAGATTGCCCCCGCCTTCTCCAAGATCAGTCCTGAAGGCCAGGAACAAGTAAGGCTGGCCTTTCAATCGGACCAGGTTGTTGACAAAGGATTCAAAGACATTTGCGAAGATCTGGTCAAAGCCATCTTCCCAGACGAAAATGAGATAAAGAATGCTGTTGGTCATAAGATCGACTTGGCGCCGACGGGTCGTGCAGGCTGTCGAAATGCCGCCAGTAAACATCTCCGCCACCCAGACTGCTTCCTTCTCCCGTCTCCCATCAAATCTCAACACCGTCTTCCGTTCCGTTAAACTCTAAACTCTAAACTCTAACTAACCTTAATTTAATACCACCAAACCCAATTTCCAGCGTCAAACTCGATACAGAACACATATTAAACCACTAAATTCTCTGGGCTTCTGGGCTAAATATTCCGTATACGAGATCGAGAAATCCTTTCCACTCGTACTATACCCGTTTCCACTTCATCTACCTTTATCGACAGCAAATAATCCAGGCCGTTCTGAATCCGCACAATCCTTAGCTCTAAACTAGCAGTCCAATCTCCGTTCTATCTCCCCTAACTATCCCCGCCCAATCGCACTCATTCTTATAAAAACCCTCCCACAAGCCCTATCCGAAACCCCAGAAAATTCTCATATTCCATTCCTCCTCCCTCTCCGCTCTCCATATCATATCATACCAGCACTTCACTTTTCCTTAATTCCGACAGAGAACTTGGTATCCAGCAAACGTATCAAGGTTGTCGTGTTGTGTACTAATTTTCAAACAAACGCAACCCACCACGAAATAGCCAAAGATGACTTTGCAGAGTGTTGTCTAGATACGTAATGGCCAACTGATATCTTCGTTTGATGGGCCCTGTAGGTAAATTCTGGAAGGAGAAGAGGAGAGCGTGTTGGTGAGGTGGATGTAAGGAGGTATGTAAGGCCAAATGTTTGCAGGCACACTTGAGAAGGGAAGAGTGTTGAAGTGGTTGAACGGAGCGGTAGCGGGTGGTGATAGGCGCCCGGAATGAATGATCATGGGGCGTGGGCAGAGGGAACAAGGGTTCGGGATGTTGAAACTAGAATACCACTATAGATGGAGGACTAGATCTGGATCCGGATCTGGTAGCGTGCGGAATGTTATCATCAAAGGGAGTAGTAGAGAAGGTGCTGGGCCGGGTAATGTCACATGCCTCTTTGATCGGAGTGCCGTCCTTGTATACCACTATGAAGAAACCTAGCACTAGTCTTCATGGATAGAGTGCCCAATGAGAAATGAGATAAGAATGGAATGAGACTTGGCAAACCACTTTGCAAAGTGACAAGAGACAAAAAATGGCGAGTCGAATCGCGGATGTGAATTTGAGAGAATAGAAATAGATTGTAAGTGAATCATGGTCAGAGAAGATTATTCAATAATCAAAATTGGGGGCTGACTTCGATTTATCAGTTCTCCGCTTGCCATTCCATCCAAATGAAGATGCCTAGTTTATCCCTGTGTGCCTGAACCTAAGCTCTTCAATCACTACAGCATGCCTCGCAAAAACTCCATAAACTCCCACAGCCAACCCATAACTCCCTCATCTATTCCACGATTTATCTACCGCCGGCCCCGGACAGCAAACTGACTCTCCTCCGCTGCCCTGTACGAATCAAGCGTAAAGAGGCTCACCAAATACAATGCCACAAACCTGACAACCACATCACCGAGCCCTCCATTCCCACTAATCAGTCTATTTAATCTCGCCAGCGCTCCTGCATGTACGGGCCTACTCGGCTCAGACGACGAACCCAGTGTATATCCTTTCGATTGAAAAGCAGCGGAGGACTTGGCGGGAAGGGATGAAGCATCGTTAACCGCTTTACGGACAGCGGCTGTGAGGGCAGAAGGATTAGCGCCTTTGACGGTGTCGGTCACCGAATTTGACTTTATGATGATGAAGGTTGGCATCCTAGCACAAATATCAGCATACCCCACTCGTTTTTTTATCATACTTTTCAAATCGCAGAAGGGGGCGTGGGAATACCTACGCAGAGACCCCATACTTCCTCGCCACATCCTGCTGAGCATCGACATCGACCTTCACAAATTGGATTCTTCCCGGCCTAGACTCCTTTTCTGCTAGACTCGCAAAGACAGGCGCAATCATCTTGCAAGGTCCGCACCAGTCGGCGTAGAAATCTACGATTGTGTAGGTGGATTGGGAGAGGAGGGTGTTGAAGTGGGTGGAGGAGGTTACCACGATGATTTTCTTGGACATTTTGGTTGCGTTCGAGTTGCTTGCTTCTTTCGGGAGGTGTGGGATTGGATTCTGTTCGAGAGGGGCTCCGGGTGGAGTATAAGAGGTTGGCGGACGCGGAGGGTGGTGGTTGTGGTGGAATGCGGCAGGGAATATGAATGAACAGCTTGCGGCAAGGTAAAGGATGACGGAGTTTGGGTCTGTGCCGAGGTTTCACCGGTGCGGCTTACTCAGCCAATTTTTTTAAATGATTGGCAGACCGGTACACAGAATACGCACAGTATCTGAAATGTGATGAATGGCATTGAGTGATTTTGCAGTCTAATTTCCTAATAGATACAAGACGCTTCTTATGAATCTATTCTCGAAACCATTTACCAGTCTCCATGTAATATATAATATGGAGCTAGGTTCTCTGTTCAAGACCACCCCTTCGAATGCGCATCCGAAGTCACATAGCTGATCATCCGTGAACATACCCCGTGTAAGTCGCTACTGCAAGTCTCTTCTGCATCTCGGAGAGATTTTGCACGGTCTTTCCCCCATCCCCCTTTTTCCCTTGCATATTAAAGGCCTCATATATTTGAGTCCTTCAGAATTCAATCCAGTTCTCCTTCTTGACGGTCTCCCACGGCTTACACCCCGTAAAACCCCTAAATGAAAAGCGAAAGGATTTTTGGAAGATGCGATGGACCCAACAGCCCTGTCGTCGAATGCATGCCTCCCTAATGATGATGTCTACTAGAGGAGCGTTGCGGGAGACTTTGGAGGCTCACCTCGTCCGGCACGCAATTGATACGGGGTCCAGATCAGATGCTTCCTTGTTAGGGTTGCTTCGAAGACTCTTTGAACTCTTGAACACGCATCTTCTCTGCCAGTGCTGCGGCCTTGGCGGCTGGATCGATATTTTCCTCGTGTCTGGCCACCTTGATGGCATCATTTCCTGAAGCATCGCCTGGATCTGCCTTCTTCTTTCGAGGCTATCCTCTACGCTTCTCGTGGAGGTTATGTCTTGGCAGCTGGAAGAACTCATAAATATTGTCTTGAACATGATGCATTAATTGCTTGAAGGTAATGACTGGTTAAGTACATAATAATCACATGGGCGGTAAAGACAGTATGACTGCATCAATGATGCTGCTGGTATCTGTACCTTGGGTTCTGCCCACCTTAGCGCAAAGTAACAAGGTTGCCTACCGCGGTTCTGTCAACAGCTTCTTAGGAGCGCTTCGGTCTCTTCAGTATCTTCGGTATTAGCTTCGTCGGCCGTACGCTTCTTCTTCGCCTCCCGTGCTGGAACTTCTGGCGGTGGAGACTCTAGAGGCGCTCAACAGCAATTGAGTCTTTCACAATGGCTTGATGCTGCTCAGGAATGGTTTCGAATCCCTCAAGTGAGACTTGATCCATGCGTTCGTGGATGGCGTTGAGTTCATATGCAGTAACACAGTTCCTTTGAAATCGTTGGCGGACCCGAAGCATCCAAACTGAAAGGCGCAAGATAATACGTACCAATGCTTATAAACCACGCAACATGCTCACCATCTCACATAGTCGCAATCCCAACCCCAGTGCTTTCAACCATACATAAATATACAAATGTGAGCCCTTCAACGCCTATTTTGTGTCAATCTCAGCTTATGGTTGTACTGATGGAAAGATGAGCTTATATACGTACTGAGAGTTGAGATAGACTTACGTATGCTATTTTAACACATAATCTACCCTCTTAATGTGAATAACAAGCTCCGTTGGGTGACTCTGTACAACTCTGTTTCGCAGCCAGTTCCTTTGGAGCTGTAAGGCCTTAATTATAGCGCTAAGAAGTGAATTATGGTCGTCTGTAACAGTCCTTCTAGCTTGACTAAACGCTCGCTTGTCCTCACAGCTCGTCGCGGGTATAGAGAGGTAGTTAAGGGCTAATCTGTATAGAGTAAGGTACGTCTTTACGCCTACATCGTTCCACCAACACAGTAGCTTATTAAGTCGCTTTTTGCACTTCTTTAAACGTCTTAACGTTATTTCTAAGCAATATATAGTAATTGTTAAGACTATTAACTTCGCACGCCTTCCTTTCTCATTTATTTATAAAGAAATATAAATTAATATTAAGAAAAGTATTATACATACTTTTACACTTTAAAGTGCTAGAATACTTAGTGATTATATGGGAGTCCGATTTGCAGCGAGATCTCGCGCATTTCTAAGCGAGAACCCCAAACCTCCGGGATAACCACTAATTATAGTGTGAGTGTTTTGTGTATAATAGCTATAAGCGTGTACTACCTCGGTTAGTTTCTTAGTCCTACCCCACTTTTCCTACCTTTGTCCTCTTAAGCTCTCAATGCAACTCTTATCGCTTCCCTCCTCTCTAACAGGCATACAAGATCCTCAACGGCAGGAAAAAGCATGGATTATGGTGAACCAGCGGATACTGGGACGCCGCAATCTGCCATTGCCCTGTCTGGCCCATCGCAAAGGCGGCCTGCTCAGAACGGGACTGAGACTCAACGATCAAAGCGTGCAAAGTATACCTCGGCAGCATGGTACGAGGCAGCATCCTTTCGAGACGAACGGCCACAGGCGCTGAACTGCAGGTAGCAATCAGTGCAAAAAGTCCAAATTGAAGTGTATCAGACGGGACAATGAATCAGATTGCCAGCGCTGCCTCTCCATTGGCGCGCCATGCGTCTTCGTCCCCGGCGTCTCAAACTCGGCCAAGGACAAGGACAAACAGAAAGACAAAGAGGACGGGTGAGCGAGCTTTCTTTCGTTAGCAGATGATGCCACCGAGATGCCTAACTTGAAATGCAGTTCTCAATACATGAAGTTGAGTGAAGAGATCGCCATCCTTCGTCAACAAGTTACGGCCTTGACAGGATCTATAAGAACACTTGCTGCAGATAAGTCTGGCGGTTCTGACACCCGCCCCTCGGGTCCACAGCATGCAAGTCCTATTTACATCAGCACAACGAGCCAACGGCCGGGAGAGCCGAGACAGCCACAATTTGTCGGTCCCACGCGGTCCGCATTCAGCTTTAATATCGCCGAGACGTCGCTCACTCGCATGGGTATACCAACCGATACACCTCTCGCTATGAGCGAAGGAGGATCTATGGCAGGCTCCCCAAGAGATCCAACGCCGGAGTTAGACTCTCGACCAGGTCCGTCGCGGCTGGAACCGGATTGCCTGCTGAGTTTTTCCGGTGATGAAGTGATTCGGCTTTTGGATGTATTCCAGGAGGAAGTTGCATCCGTGCATCCTTTTATCAACACCAAAGAGATTGTGATCAACGTTCCGCATATCCTAGAATATGCCAGAAATCCCCAACCCTCCCCAGCGGTCCCTCGTTCACTAGGCGAAGGCTCGCCAAAGATCGGAAAGAAAGATGTGCACATTGTCAAGATTGCGATCGCAACGGGCATCATCCTTGAGGCACATGGCAAAAATGAATTGAGCACTACACTGGTGGAGTCGGTCGAACCGGATGTCTGCAGGATATCTAGCGACACCGAAGTCGAGTTGAAGGACTTGCAGATCATGACAATGCTTGTAAGTTGGACAGTGTTCTATTCATCACAGCACTATGGCATCGCTGACTCCAACGTAGAGTCTTTATTATTTCCACGATGATGAAGAGCTCTTGGCTTGGAGGACCATCGGTACCGCTGCGCGAGAGGCACTGGAGATGGGACTACATCGCAAGCAGAGCCTCAGGGACAATTTCAAGGACCCAGATGCACGGAACCTAGCCGTTCGGGCCTTTTGGTGTGTTTACGTGCTCGACCGACGCTGGAGCTTCGGAACCAGCCTGTCCTTTGCGCTCATTGACCGGGACATTGACCCTGAACTGCCAGAGCCAGTGAGTGATTCACCTCACCGTATCCTCTCTCTATATACGGAAGTGCTTATTCTTCATCCCACCAGGGCGAAGATTTCCCTTATCTTCGGTGCATGGTTGCTTACGGTCGGCTGTGCTCCAAAGTCTGGGAAGCGCTGCCGCCATTCGGCTCGCCATCCCACTCCATCCCAAAGGAGACGGTCGCCTTCCTGGACTTCGTCACCCAGAACTGGTTGGCCTCGATCCCACAAGACCTGCAACTCAGACACCCACGCCTAGGCCTCGCGCCGCGCACCCAGCCTCGTGTGCTACATCGCCTGCGTGTGCTGCTCTATCTGCGCGGAAACCACATGCGCACGCTCATTCACCGCCATCATGTGCTAAGCGCCGCCAGTATCATGGCGGACATGCAAAGTGCGCGTCTTGTCGTCGACATCGCGCAGGATAGCATCCAAGTGTTGGTGCATCTAAATGAGACAAGCGATATCTTCGTGCGCCAGCAGAGCGTGTTCAATTACTATCTACTGAGCGCGCTAGCGGTTATATTCTTGGCTGTGTGTCATGCGCCGAGTACGTTTGCCGAGCCTTGCAGAGACGCTTTCCTTGCGGCTGTGGAGCTGGTGAAAGGGTTCTCCCGCCGCGGCATGGCTAGTCGCAGGTTATGGAAGAGTATTCGTGGGTTGCTCCCTGGCGTGAAGTCCTTGGGTCTGCAGAGTGATACGGAAGGCCGGCAGAATAGGGAAGTCGTGAGGCGGCCGACCGTTGAGGCAGATACAAATTTGCAAGGCCCAGCAGCATTGAACACGCAGCAGCCTGGGCCGTCCGGAAATGTCACAGGGGCATTTAACAATATGTGGGCAGGCCAAGGGACGGACTTGAGTACGGGTCTTAGCAGCTCGGTGCCGGACCTTTTCAACATGAGCAGTGATCTAATGAGTCTGTTTGACGCATTTGGACAAACGGCTGGCCAACCGCTCCAACCGGATATGTCGGCTGGTTTCTTCAGAATAAATGAACAGGGACTGCCCGTAGGGGATACTGGGGAGATATCGCGACGGTTTCAAGGCCTGATTTGACGTGACACATGGCATGTCAATTGATGGCTATACTTCACTTTGGACTTCAAATACTGAGCATTTTGCTAGGATGTCAGCAAGAATAAGGGGTTGCAATCTGTTTCCTTCAATGTCTACTCCAACGCATTCTCCAAAGTACACCATCATGTGTAACCGGCTGTACCTCTACCTGGTACCCGCTGTTTCACTAGCTGTTAGGACCTGCTATCCTACGTTCAATGGGCACCCCCACCTCGGGGGGTACATATACCACCTAGATAGCCCTCAAATCCACCACACAGTGGTTTCTACGTTGATCATCTTCTCTCGGTGACATCATGACTACTGATGAACAGCCTTTGCCAATGATTTTACCTCTTCGTGTGCCGCGCACTCTTTATCGTAGTGTGCCATGTCCTCCTTAGACATAAAACCGAGTCGACGGCAGTGATGTGGTCCTGTATTCGTTTGGTCCGGGAACGCAGCGCCTGCCTTTACCGACAGTATATACGATTACCCATCCTATCTCATATTAGCTCTCTGATCGATAGCTTTTGTCCAACAGATAATGTGTGTTACAAGTAAGAAATGGGCTCAATGGTATCAAACCTTCAACGCCTTTCCTGGCATATCCTTGTACATGGAATGTAGTCTCTCCTGGTCGTCTGCATTGGGGATCTTGAAGAGCGTGAAACGCTTGATATTCTTCGGCATTCTATGGCATTCCGCGGCTTTGGACGGTAACTGATTCGATTCGTCCCAAGTTGTTTCTGGAAGGATGCGCTTTTAAGGTCGACAAAGGAGCATTTAAACTAGCAAGGGGCGGTTCGGTACTGTATAGTATATGGGGAGAGACAACAAAGAACCGGACGATCTCCCAAATATGCGGCTTGTATCAGTCATGATTTAGGGTTGGTTCGAATCTGGCGTGCGAGCTCAGGGCGCCATTAGGCGTCGGCGAATGACCGGTTGGACGTGCGGGTTGGTGGAAAGTTGGCTGATGTCACCGAGCAACCTTCAGATATACGAAAATATTCGGAGAGAACTCGATGAAATTAAAATGAAGGAGCGCTATCCTACATAAATGACGAGCTCATCTCGCTCGAGGGAGAATTAGTAAGGATTCGTAAGAATTAGTAACAGTTTGTAAGGAATTATAAAGGTTTATAAGCAATAAGGAGATGAGAAATAGTGAGTGTTCGAGGTAGTTGACAGCGCTGCTCGGTTACAGAAGAAATTGACCGAATTGGTAGAGACTGCAAGCGGCTAAGAGAAACAGGCTTACAGCTACTTTCCGACTTTAAGCTTACCGATGAAGCGCCCGCGTATTACACTGCAATCATTCTGGATCCTACAACGGGGCTGGATTAGTTTAACCCCGTATGTGGCAGTGATCCGAATAAGGAGCTGGTCAAACACGTCGTCCCAGAGCTTTGGAAGGAACGCCGAAGGAGGGAAGGAGAGGACCTCCCGCAGAAGGTTATGATACGAGGAGCAACGCATCCACAAAAAGGAGAAGCGTACACGTTTGCTAGGGCCTACAAAAGAGCTAGATTATCCACTGAAACTTCGGCCGCATTGACACTGACCCTTAATCAGCTTAATGACTGTCTACCTACAGATCCTCAGCCGCTAGTGGAAAGTGAGGAATTTGATGTGATCGCCTACTGGAAGGAACACCTCAACACTCAATTAGACTTAGCTCGATTCATCCTTGGCGTCCTAGTAGCCCCCGCGACAAGCGATGAGTGCGAAAGGATCTTCAGCAGCTGTAAGATCCTTCTTCAGCCGCGCCGAGTGAAACTCCGGGTGGGTGTTATCAAGGCCAACAAGTGCCTACGTTAGTGGTATAGGCCATCGAAGAAGGAAACGTTTGATGAGCTCCGAATAGGTATTGTTCTCAAAGCACTCCTAGATGTTCATAGCGAGACTGTCACGAAAACTGGAACAGCTGAGTCAAAATTTCGTCTGCTCCATGTTCCAATTTGCGAGTACTCACAGCGGACCTCAGGCTACTTAAATTTACGGATTTACCTGCTCATCTCCCTTCTAATCATCTCAAACGCAGGGCGGATGACCAATATAAGGATGCAAACAAAGCCAGCGACGACGTCATGACTCTTAAAAGCGCCAAAGCTAAAGCAATGATGTACGTAGATGGGGAAATTGAGAAGCGCTAAGGAGAGCCACCTAGGTCACATTGAATCCAATCATTCAAACTTCTTTAATATGCTCAAAGCTTAGCTGTCAATGTGTGTACAAGGAAGGTAATGGTAAATGTATTTACAACCATTCGCTAATCTGGATCCCGAACACTCCAAGCCCTTTTCTGCATTTCAGACCTGCAGATTCATTCCATCTCTCGCAGCCCTGACCCTGCTGCAAAGCGCGTTGATTCTCATGTATTTCTCAAAGTTGTCCACACCAATCACAAACGGGTTTGCCACGCCTTGAGCCCGGTGGGCGAGCATGTCAGCGTGGAACAGAGCATGGTCGGCAACCTGATGATTGGAGATGAGTGTATCGACGCCTTTCTCTTTCGCAATGTCCGCAAAGCGGTTCTGTGACACAATCTTCTGCTCTCGGGAAGTCTGGTCGGCGGGCGTGCCCGTGCCGCCGGAAAGGCCGGCTATGTGAGCCTCGCCCTTCTCGAAGACAGGAAAGATGATTGACAGCGTGCCGGGTGTGTGTCCCGGGGTCAGGACGATCTGGAACGTGACGTTTCCGACGGTTAGATCATCACCATTAGCCAATGTTTTGTCCTTGGTGGGCACCGGAGGATTAGTGTTTGGTCCTACGGTGGCCATGGCATCCCATGCCGCGGCGGAGGCGTACACAGCGGGCCCAAACTTCTCCTGCAGGTACTTGGCGCCGCCGTAGTGATCCGCGTGCTCGTGCGTGATGATGACATGCTTGATGTCACTTCCTTGGAACCCAAATGACTGCAGGGAGGGCAGCAGGATAGCATCAATATCATCCTGGTTATCAAGGGCATCAATAAGGACCAGGCCATCGCCGGTGTTGTAAGCCCACGCGGAAACGAAGGTGTGGCCGACGAAGAAGAAGCTGTCGAAGGGAGAAAAGGGCTGGACAAAGCCTGGAGGGAAGGTGAAGAGCTGCGGATAGACTTGCTGCACGATGCATTGATCTTGAAAGTACTAATGAATGGTTCCATTGGTACCGAGGGCGGCAGCTTCGTTGAGATAGCGCGTGACATTTTCGGCCTGTTCGTTGGGGAAGGTGGTGAGATTGAAGAATTGGTCCAGCGGAAGGATTTGTGCGCTAGTGACGGACGATAGCACAGACAGAGCCCCAGCCCCAGCCGCAACCATGATAGACATGCAAGAAAACATTTTGGTAATGGAGTCTCTGGACCCACGTGAATCTAAGCGGCGCGAAAGAGTCTGCCGGGGTCGGGGCGGTGTAAAGTGGGAGTTCTCGAGTGCAATGCCACTACAAGATATACAGATCACGGTTGACGATAGTCGCGAGGTGCGATGGGGATTTATACCCAGAAGTCAATGAGCAAATCTAAAGCTGCCAGCGGCATTATTACCGGGGTGGGTATCCGGTAATTAAATATCAATTCAGGGAAGTTCAGTCAGGGTATGCTTGCGTTGATTTGGGAAGACCTTTCTACATCACCAACCGTTACTACGCATTCTTCTCTCGCATATTTGCCCATCAGATTGCTAAGCAACTACATAGTCCGTATAGCTGCTTAGAGATGGTTTTTATTCCGCGTAAATGTGCTCAGTTGGCAGCTGCACATATCTGAGCCCTCAGCTTTAGAACTCCAGAGAGATGGACGTGTTGGAGTGAGTCAAGCCTGGATAGCAAACCCGGACTGCTAGATGGCGCTCCAAGCTCTCCTTTGACATGGCCGCCTAGAGTGGTCGGAATGAGTTCCGAGTACTAGGCATGTCGGAATGTCGGAATGCCGCACGGTTTGCCAACCTGCCAGAGTTCCCGCATCGCTACCAGCCGAACCAATCTAGGTGGCATCGCAGCTGATAAATACTTGCAGGGATTACGTGGGCTCCTTTTCAAAATTTACGAATTACGGGCGAACTCGAATATACCACGTTTCAGTTCGACAAATATGGCAGTTTTCTTAGCTGATTCTACGCGTTCGTTGATCTCTTCTGCTGCGAAATCAACGGCATTGTCATGCGTAAAGTCGATGATGTCAACATCAATAAGATTGCGCCAGAATGAATCACCAAGTCCACTCACGTTTGACAGTCTCGATCGAGATATCAAGGAAAAGTGATGGACAAGATGGCTGTTTCATGGGACAAAGTCGATGTTAATCTAGCGGTCCTACTAAGGCACGATATAGAAATCCTAGGGTATGCTAAGTTCAACTATGAAGAAGGTATACTGCGTCACATAGATCTTTATGCATGAATTTAGGGTCCTATCACGAAGAAAAGAAGATTTGAGCGAGCAGGCGGAAATTAAAGAGCAACTTAATCCATGGAATGGGTGAAAACTCTTCATAAATGACTGGGGAGATGAGATATAAGGGCGATTCGTAAGTTATATAAGGATCGACAGGGGAATAAACCTCGGCGCTGCTCGGTTACAATTGGCTTACTCGGAACAGCTTAGATTCGCGCTACCTCTGAAGTACCTGGCAAGACAAACTGAATATCGTCAACCAAAACCTATCTAGTAATCATAGAGAGCTATTTGCATAGAAGGCAAACCTACTAACACTGGAAGGGAAGGAATCGCCAAGACGGCTAAAGTTCTACATGAGGTTCAACTCTGAGCATAGACGTGCTCGTTACGTCAGAGGTTTCCAAGATGAGACCACTCCTCATGCATCTTCCTTCACTTCCTAGTATCCCGCCAGGTAATGGAAAGCTCGACCAAAGCTGCTCTCCTAGGTTGAGATTTACCAATCTAGATAAAGCCATATCCGCGGACGAATCGTGACCTTCGCATAATTCCATTTCCAGTTTAATGGTTAACCTCTCATTGTTGGCTAGGGTCTGACCCTTTAAGCACAGGCCACATTAACAGGCAAATCATTCAAGCTCTGAAATCCGGATGCCCTTGGTTCTGGAAAAAGGAAAGAGACATTAGGTTTTACAAGCCTCCTGTCCATGTTATAATTGATGTTGCCAAATGAGTGTACAAAATATTAGTCCATATTACAGCGGGGCCATCCGAGGCTGCTTCCTCCTCCCGTAAGTTAGACCACCCAGAATAAAAAAAATTACCACCTTCACACCAGATATAGTAGGCTTCAACCCATCTACAACGGCACCAATCCCTTCCCCAATAACGTCCTCTCGCCAAACTCCTGCTCCGCCACCTGGAACAGTGGCAAACCCTGGAAATAGCCATTACCCACGGTACCAACCGCCTCCCAGGTCGCCCTCGCCTCTTCTTCGCCGATGGTCAATAACGGCTTCCCTGTGCCAGCCGCGCTCGCATCTGCAGCCAGTTGTATCTGACAGCACCTTTCGAGCAGTACGAACCAGACGACGGTAGCCTCAATCGTAGGCCCCACCGTCAACACTCCATGGTTGCCGAGGAGCGCGGCCTTCTTATTGCCCAGACACGCGGCGATCGCCTTGCCCTCAGCCGGCGCCAGGACAAGACCTGCGAAATTCGAGTATAGCACATGGTCATTCCAGAACACGCAGAAGTCCTGCGTCAGCATGTCAAGCGTCCGTCCCGTTGCGCACATTGCCCGCCCGTAGACACTGTGCGAATGTGCCGCGCACAGTGCGTCCGGTCGCGCCTTGTGGATCTCTGCGTGAATGGCGTATGCGGCTAGGATTATGTCAGTAACGGCTTACTCGTATGGGAAACGGATATGAGAAATCGCGGTTGAACACAGGATTGCACATACCGTAGTTGAGGCGTTGGTTCTTACCGCCGTCGATGACGTTTCCTTCGTGGTCGACGCGGATGAGGTCCTCATCTCGGATGAGCGAGAAATGTGTGCCTAGAATTGTGTCAGTCTTTCTTAGTAGGGTGCGAAGATTTCTGAAGCAGATCGATTCTCATTTCTTGCTGTCACACTCAGCACTATTAGCTATTTTGGATAGCTGTGCTGGTTCTCTAAAGAATCCTCCTCCTCAAAGATTACTTCTCTCCTTTTTATCTAGATTCCGTGGTTCTACAGAATTGAAATAACATACCAAAAGGGTTAACCCAAAAACTGGCGGGCTCGACAGGATCTCTTAATGTTATGTGTCCGGCGACACCCTCGGCGAGGCCGAACTGCGCGAAGATGCGGAACGCAAGAGCGAGGCGGTGTTTCAGGTATTTGCGCTCCTCGTACGGGTCATCAAACTTGGGTGCCTGCTCCGCTTCCTCGTCGACAACGGCAAGATTCGGATTCCCGCTTCTGTACTCCTGCTTGTTCAGCGTCGACGTTCGCGCTTTCTCGGCGACGGGTGGGAAATCCGGTGTAATTGCTGATGGTGGCATTGCTTTGGGCTCGGGGAGTTGCTGTGAATACTAGTGATGTTTCTTGGGCTAGTGGGTAATTGAGGGCTTGGTAGTTAATTCCACAATGGCGAAACTACGCAGAATGAAGGCGGTGTCTGACAGAGGAGCACGGCGCTTATGAATCCAGTGGGCCGAGCGGAGCTGAATTAGTTAACGTCGCTCGGAAAGGAATATTGCCACAGTAAAACATTGGGATCTTTCATAGGGCATTCTTTGCAGCCAACATAGCGTTGAAGGGTTGCGGCCAGCGGTCGAGTCCACTAGCTCCTGAGCACCATGTCCCACAAACGGTTGACAATAGCTTTCGGAATCCTAGATGGCAGTTCCGAGGCGTTGCCTTATGATTCGCACTACCGAAAGCCAGTGTCGATTTTTAAGTGCGGAATTAAGGGCAGCCTTGTTTCCATGCATGCCGTCATCCAATAAGATGCACCGGATAGAAGTCTAGCTGAAAACAGCTAGCTTGGTTATGCAAAGTGCCAATCATTATGATAGCATCCACCTACCGTCTTGGGCCAGATCCACGATGTCCGTCCGGGAATTATTGCCGAACACCAGATTTGTCAAGTGAAAGGAAGACAGCCCCATTTGAGGGCGTCGCGTTCCATTTCCGAGAGAGCATCCGGAATCATCCTGACATGTTCCGAAACGAGAGTGAATGCGGCATACAAGCTTGGCCTACCCCGCCTCCTGGATGTCAGAGCAACTGCCGCGCGGAAAGTGGGACGTTTAAGGGGAAGTGTCTCTGCGCGGAAATGTTCCACGTGTTCCTCCGTCGAACATGGTAGCTGTAAAGTCAAGTTGCAAGGGGAGCGGGGCCATCCTTGCAGGCGGCTGTTTTTCCCCAGTCCAAAGCACCTGTCTCAAGGAGACCACGAGTGGTGACACCGTGGAGGAGCCATGTCATGCTAGCATGGGGGCTCTTGACCGTTTGAAAACCGGGGTAACTGCTGGGGAAACCGGGGGGTGTGCCAATACCAATTAGGATTAGGACTATCAAAGTAGAAGTATAAACGTGAGCCTCTCCCTCATAGCATGGCACATCTTGCTCTTTCATATCACACGTAGTGCACTTCTCCGAGTCACTTACGATCGATTCAATCCCATTTGACTGGCTAGTTCTCCATGTCAATTAGCGCGGCCCCACCCAGAGCTTAAAACCCAGCAACAGATTCTGTACTGGCTGTAGCCAGCCGTCCATTGCCTACCATGAACGACAAAGACGCGGCTGGAATAGTCCAGGAGATCGATGCCACCCACAATGCTGCGGAGCAAGGCCAAGTCGCGACTGACAAGTAAGCTCACTCTAACTTTGAACAATGTTGGTGTGGCATGTGCCGCCAAAAAGCTAACCACTTCATTATGTAGATACGGCCACTCTCTAGTCCAAATTAACCCCAGGGTAGAGCGGAAACTTCGGACAAAGATCGACCTGTATATTGTTCCCACTGTGGCGCTCCTGTACTTATTCTGTTTCATCGATCGAGCAAATATTGGTAAGCCACAACCTCAACACGGCTGATGATGTGAAGCGTATCCACAGTCTAATTGGTGGTGCTCTTTAGGCAACGCGCGACTCGCTGGCTTTGAGAAAGACCTCAATCTAGTAGGAAACGACTACAACATGGTTCTCTCTATCTTCTATATCTCCTATACCATCTTCGAAATTCCTGCCACCATTACGTGCAAATGGATGGGCCCCGGCTGGTTTTTACCCCTTACTACATTGTTCTTTGGAATTACCTCAGTGGGTACTGGCTTTGTCCAAACCCGTGGACAAGCCTGTGCATTACGCTTTCTTCTCGGTATCTTCGAGGCCGGCATGATGCCCGGTATTGCCTACTACCTCTCCCGTTGGTACTGTCGAGCTGAGCTTGCCTTCCGGCTTGGGCTGTATATGGTTATGGCTCCCCTTGCTGGCGCTTTTGGCGGGCTTCTGGCTTCGGGGATCCTAAAACTAGGCCACTTTGGGACTTTGCACACTTGGCGAATGATCTTCGGGATCGAGGGGATCATTACTATTGGGCTCGCTACTCTCGCCTTCTTTACACTCACGGACCGCCCTGCGACGGCTAGATGGCTAACAGAAGAAGAAAAAGATTTCGCTATTGCACGCGTCAAATCTGAGCGTCTTGCAGCTACTGTCGTCCTCGATCAGATCGATAAGCAGAAGCTCCTACGAGGAGTTTTGAATCCGATCACTCTGTCGACCGCATTCATCTTCCTCCTTAACAACATAACCGTCCTGGGAATCTCGTTCTTCCTCCCAACCATCGTCAAAACTATTTACCCGAACAGAACAACAATCGAGCAACAGCTTCTTACTGTGCCACCGTACGTGGTAGGCGCCTTCTTTGTAGTACTTGTGCCTACTATCAGCTGGTACCTCGACCGACGGCAGATCTTCCTCGCGCTTAGCGGCCCCACCGTTATGGCTGGGTACGCCATGTTTCTAGCGAGCATGAATGCGCATGTACGATACGGTGCTATCTTCTTGACTGCCAGCTCCGCGTTCACACTCGGCGCGATGGCGAATGCGCAAGTTAGTGCAAATGTCGTCTCGGACACGGCACGTAGCGTTGCTATTGGAACAAATGGTGAGTGCATATGATGATATGCTACTAGCTTGGCTATTGCTTGCTGACCTACTAAACACAGTCATGTTCGGCAATATCGGAGGACTGATTGCGACCTGGACCTTCCTCCCTTGGGACTCTCCAGCCTATCATATCGGAAACGGCCTGAATCTGGCTTGCTCGACAATGCTAGTAATCGTTGCCATGGCGGCGCTGCTCTGGATGAAGTATGATAACAAGAAGCGTGACAGCCGTAGCGCCGAGATCCAGGAGGAGCTGGCTGGCCTCACTCAGCAACAGATCCAAGATCTGGACTGGAAACACCCTGCATTCAGGTGGAAGCTCTAAGCGTCTCGATTTGTGTCCATGGTGTCACAGTGCTTGACAAGGAAGGAGTAGAGTAACTCCTAACTCCTACATAAACTCCTACATAAACTCTAGGAGCTTATGCAGTAGGCCAAGCGTTACAACTGTAGTTTCTTCCCTGTAGTTTCCCTGTAGCTTATAGTCTATTTTAATTACCTTTATCAAAACTCTTCCTAGGTCAATCTACTAGGGTCGACATCCCTAAGTCAACTTCTACAATGCATGTACAGTTCTCATTAACATCAACTTAGAGTCAAATAAGCTTGATTTGGGTTATCTATTAAGTTTACCGAGTAGGAGAATCAACCGCAGCTTCATCATCAGTCTCCTCGCCCTCTGAGTTCTCGTCGAACTGTGACTCTTGAAATAATCCCCCCGCACTTACTCCTGCTGCCTCATTTACAAGGCTAAGGTCTATCTCCTCAGCGTCAACTACGCTATCGTCCTCTGCATCCTGCGTACCCTTCCACTTGGCCTTGTACTCACCAATTATAATATAGCCATTACGCTCCCAGTTCGAAAGGTAGAGAGAAGCTTCAACTACCTTTTCGTCAAGCGTCGCCCGACGAGTAGTGAGAATAAACCCAGCTAAGCTGAAATTCACTCTGGCTCAGTGCTCATGGCTGGGATAGAAAGGATATTAATTCCCATACAAGATAGCCTAGGAAATCAACTTTGTATGGCAGGGCGACGCCGGTACTTTGAAGAAACAGGGTTCTGATCGCTTTCGGGATCCTCTTTGAGAGAGACGTCGAACTCGTCGCGGGCAACACTAGGAGTGAACTTACCGTCTTGCTCTAGTTGATCATCAAGGCGGGAGGGCTTCCGTATTTTCCTTCTTTGACGATTTGACCCTTGAACTGGCTAGAGCTTACCCGGTGTTGATGAGACCTGCACTACCTCTAAGGGCTCGTACTCTTTCTTGTGGAGACTTTTAACCTTAGTGTAGCCACGATAAAGTGGGTTTTGTCCCATTCGCAATCAAGGTACCGCTTTTTCAAGTAAGGATCAAAAAGGATTAATACAGTATATACTAGAGGATCGTCAGTAAGCTTATAGGAACTCTGTAGTCCCACCACCAGGCTAGCGTCCTTTTTACGAGTACTACGTACAGGCCCAGGCAGATAGGTCCATTGAACCTAAGAGTAGTCGAACGGTGATGAGAACGATGCGGGGAGATCGCTAAGAACCTTAAGACTATCTGAATTAATCTCTTAGAAACTCGCTGGTAAAGGAACTTTTCTTGAATCGAGGATAGAAACAACTGATGAAGTGTCGCAGTCGGGAATCCCTTCATCATTAGAAGGAGAAATAACTTCAAAGTCCTTATGCTTGCATCTTTGAGACGCAGACTTTGATTTAGGTTTAGTAGCCCTCCTCTAAGTAGCAGGATCAATCTGCGACGACATGTTAATTAATTTGAAATAAGATAGGAGAGTAAGTGTAAATTACCTACAGAGATGAAGTTATGTGGGTATCAAATGCCAAAAGCTATTCTTGACGACAATGACCGTAATTGACGTCAAAAACTACTAAATGGGACAATGTAAGCATCATCAAATTCCTAAGAAGTTACTCTAGGAAGGAAGGAAGGAAGGAGTTGGGGAGTAAGCACTGGGTGTCACCGGATGCAAGCCTCCTCAGTAGCACTATTACTGGTCATACATCTTGTTACCAGGCAGCGTCAATCTTCTGGTACCGCCTACCCCAAGTCTCTACTGCCTACACTAGCCGTTTGCAGCCTGCTTGGCGCCCATCTGCCTAGTCACTGATTTGTGTATGTGAATTCCTAGATAGACATTCAATTCATTATGAGATCACTACTGCATTGATTTCCTGCACTCGGTGACACATATCCCTGAATTGGCAAGTTGAATACCTGTGTCATGGCTTTGGAAACTTGATACTCGAGTGGAATAAGGAAGCTAGTTGATCTAGTGTAACGCTCTCTATTCGGCTTGCATATGGAACTCTATTTATTTACAATACATTAAAAACCTATCTACTATACTAAAGTATAAACTAGTAGGTAACTTATATAATATTAAATAAATTTTTAAAATACTAAAACTATATTAGTAAATTTTTAAATAAATAAAAAAAAGTATAAAACTTAAAATATATATTAAAATTAATAAAAACTTTAAAAATTAAAAAGTTATTAATACTATAATATTTATAAAGTTATAACTTAACTTTAATTTAATATTTAAATATAAAATATAGAAATAATATACTATTAAAAATAAAAAGTTTAAAAAATTTAAAAAATTAACTATTAATTTAATTACTATTTATAGTATTAATATAAAAAAGTTACTAATTTTATTATTAAAGTTTAAAAATCAACTTTACTAGAAATTACTATTTTTTAGTATAATTAGTGTTTTAAATACTATTTATAATGTATTTATATTTTTTTTTTAAAAAAAAAGGTATTACTAACTTTATTTACTAAAAACAATTTTTTTTATTACTTTACTTTTTTTTATTATATTAAATAAAGTAGTTATTAAGTTTAATTTTTATTTAGTTTATTATTATTTTAATAGTTAAAATTTCTACTTTTTATAAAATAAGTATTATAGTAACTATTTTGTTATAAATAGTAATAGTAAGATAACCGCACCTAAGGAGCTAAGAGAGCTCATAGTAACAGCTAATAAAGCCTTAAAATAAAAACATATATTTAAACTAGAAAGGAAGAACTGTAAGTAGGTATAGGATATATTAGCACAAGCTAAAGCGCAAGCTAAGAAATAAGAATAGAGATATAAAACTATACTAATAAATTAGAAGTAGTAACTTATATAACACTTAGCAGCTAAAAGAAATAAAAAAGCTAGAAAACTTTAAACACTTCTATCTCTTTAAATAGTATTTAATATACTAAACACCAGTACAGAATATACGCATGGAGGATTTATTATAAGTATAAAGTATTAGATAGTTTATAGTTACTTTTAATTCTTTATAGTTACTCTAAAATTAAGAATTACACCTTAAGTGAAATAGTTTAATACTATTTTATTAATTCTTAACTTATTACATAACTTTTTTTCTACTCTTTACTGAGTTAACTAATCCCTACTAAGTCTAATAAGCTATCCATTCCGGAAGCAAGGGAACTACTAAGGGTTATATAAATAATTAGACAGCTTATTACCAGTAAAACTTTACGTTAGTAAGTTAATAACTTATAATATTATAACTATTATCTCAAGAAAGTAAAAAAGGACTGTTAGATAGATTCTAATAATAAATTATTAAAAGCTTATAATAACTTACTATAAAGACGAATAAGAACTTTACTCGTTATTAGAAAGTAGTAGTAAAGAAGAAGTTATAGTAGGACCTTTATCCATAATAGGAAATATATCCAGAGAAATAAAAAGTATATAATAAGTTATCTAAAAATAAGAAGTAGCTATTATAGAATTATGTAACACTTTAGTAAATCTATAATAGCAGTTTAAAGTTAAATAATAAACTATAGTAGTCTAAAAAGGAGGAATAGTAAAAATATAACCTCTTAAGAAGTTTAATAGAAATTAAGATAACTTTAAGACTTTTATAATAATAATAGACCTCTACTACTAATTTAACTAAAAATTATTTCTAACTAATTAAGATTAGATCTTGGCAGCCGGAATAAATATAATAGGTAAAGCTATATAATAATTTAAATTACTAGTATAAAACTATTTTATTAATAAAGACTCTAACTTAGGAGCAGCGGGATTAGCTAACTATAATAATAATATATAATAAGCTTTTAAGAACTACGAATGCTTTAAACAAGAAATGATTATAGTCTTTAGAGAAATTAATAAAGAAATAGAAGTAATTTAAAAGCTTTAATAGCTTAAGTAATAAACGTTAGCAGTAAACTATACAATAGAGTTTAAATAAATATAATTATAACTTAATTAGGCAGACCAGCTATTAGTTATAATATACTATAAAAAACTAAAGAATAGAATTAAAGATAAAATCTCCAGAGAAAAGCAGCTAAGCACTCTGTTAGAAATTATTAAATAAGTAGTAACTATTAATAACTAGTAGTACTAATAAGAGTAAGAGAAAAGGGCCCATAAGAGACTAATAACCTATACACTTAAGAAAAATAGAAAAGATAATAAAATCTATAATAAAATAGACATTAATATTAAATAAATATTTATTAGAAAAGAATAAGGAAAGTAAGTTAAGAAATAAATAAAACGCTATACACATAAAACCTACTTAAAATACAGAAAACAGAGGCACTTTATTAAAGATTATAAGTAATAATAATTAAATATTAAGAAGACTTATGTTTAGACTAGGGTAATAAAAGAAATTAAAATAGCTATAGTCCAAATAAAGCAAGCATATAACATAGTAACTAAAAAAATAATTAAAAAAAGAATCTAGAAAGAATAATACTGGGTTTATGGAAGTTATATACACCTTAGTTAAGAATATAAATTACTATACTAGTAAATTAGAAACTACTTAGCAGGACAACCTAAAGAAATAATTACTATAATATAAAAAGTAGTAATATAATAGTATAATACGGAAACCAAAAAGGAAACGTAGAAGTTCTATAAGATTATAAAAAAAGAAAGAGGACTATTTTATAAAGAAGATTAGAAATTCAAATAACAGAAGAATTAAGAGATAATAGAAGGTAAGAAACTAATATCTATAATAATTATACAGCATATACGCTGGAATTACTGTTAGATATATAGATTAGAGTACTATTAAGAAGAATACTATATCACCAAATACTAAAAAGTTATCTTAGGAGATGGGATGTATAAATACTGATAAGTACTATAAGTAATAGAAAATAAGTAATATAGAGAACTAAGCAGATAAAAATTAGCTATATAAATAAACAAAATCTACTAATAAATGCCTATACTAGTTATAACTAATATAGTATATTACTACCCCGTCAGACACTAGTGGAAGGAAAAGGAAGAAAAGATTTCTTTACTAATACTCTAGATACAAGACAATAACGCTATAAATAGAATAAAAAAAAAGAAATACTAGATATATATAGCTTCTAACTATATAGAAAAAAACTATAAATAGAATAAACACGCCATACGTGTCGAAGGACCAGGAATAAGAAAAATATTATAAAGATTAGTAAATAAGAAAGAACTTAATTTATAATAAGAGCTAGTCTACATAAATTTAGAAGACAAAGTATAGGACCTAAATTCAGATAAATATAAATAACTATTATAGGATAAATGTTAGATAGGATGCTGCAGATACTAAACTAAATACTACTAAAAAAAATAGTTAGCTATAGAGTCACACAAAAAACTCATATATTAAAAATATTTCTTAGAATAGAAATGTAAGGATTATAAAGAATAAGCTAAAAACATATATAAAATACTTAATAAAAAAGTATGCTATTTTTAGAGATACCTATTCCACAAACCTAATAAGAAAATACTAAAGAAGTAACTACTACTTAGAAGTTAACTATAAATAAAAAACTAAAAGGCTAGTAGACTATAACTAAGCTATAGAAGAGTTAAGAACCTAAAATTAAAAAAGATATATTAATTATATATATGTAACTAAACCTAAGGAAATACGAAAATAAGCTATATATAAATACATATATTAATAGTAATTAAATACTAGCACTTATAGACAGCAAGGCTAGTAAGATACTTATATTAAATAAGTAAATATAAAGATACTAAATACTAACTAAAGTTTTAAACAAACCTGTATAAGTAAAACGCGTAGATAATAGTCCAGTAATATTTAAAAAAAAACTAATTAATTTTAAAATATAGAATATAACTATTAAAGCAGCAGGTTATATAAATAACTACTATATTAAAATTATAAATCTAGATAGTAAAGATTTCATCCTAGGATAGGACTAGCTAGCATGATAGAATCTAATAATTAATTAGAAAATAAAAACCGTAAGAACCAGGAATAATGGCCACAGATAAATAAAAGCTATAATATAAATAAAGAAAACCATACTTTACGAGACCACGTTTATTATGCCAGATAAATACTAAAAGGAATTTAAAGAATAGTTCTTTAAAAAAGCTAAAGACTAGCTACTAGAATATTAGAAACAAGACTATAAAATCACGCTTAAGGAAGGAATGGATTTGAAACTAGAATTATTATACTAAGTACCCATACACTAACAAGAAGAATTACGAAAGTTCTTGTAAGAAAATTAATAAAAGAGATATTTACGAATTAGTAAGAGTAAAATAGCATTACTAATACTCTTTATACTAAAAAAGAATAGGAAATTAAGGTTATATATTAACTACAGACCCCTTAATAAAGCTATAGTCAAAAATTATTATCTAATACTACTAATATTAAAACTTATAGACAGGCTTAAAGGAGCTAAATAGTTTAGTCTCTTTAATATTAAAAACAAATACTACTAAATATAAATAGTTAAAGGACATAAATAGATAACAGTATTTAAAATAAAATATAGACTATTTAAATACTTAGTTATGTTAATAGAACTCATAAACATACTAATAATATTTCAGATAATTATTAATTATGTGTTGAGAGAATACCTAGACGTATTTATAATAGCATATTTTAATAACGTGCTTATATATATAAATGGAACGCTAGAGAAACACGTTAAGTATACTAAGAAAATATTATAAAAACTTAAGAAACATAAGTTATATATTTAGACAGAGAAATGCGTGTTCCATAGACTAGAAATTAAATTCTTAGAATATCTAGTATCTAGAGACGGAATAGTAATTAACCTGGATAAAATAAAAGATGTTTTATCTTAGCCTATACTAATAAATATAAAAGAAGTTTATTCTTTTTTTAGATTTATAGGCTTTTGCAGATAATTTATTAAGAACTATTTAAAAATTACAGCACCTTTAACAGAATTACTTAAAAAAGATCAACATTTCAAGTGAGAACAACGCGAGGAAAACGTTTTCATAATATTAAAAAAAAAGTTCCAATAACCACTGATATTAAAAATATTTAATTTATGACTTTAAATAGAGATATATATAGATATATTAAACAGAGCTATAGGAGCCATCTTATTATAGACACAAAATAATAAGCGTAAATACCTAGTAAATTTCCTATCTTATAAACTTACAACTACTAAGTTAAACTATGATATTTATGATAAGAAATTATTGGCAATTATTTAAGCATTTAAAAAATAGAGACATTACTTAGAAGGAGCTAAATATTAAATCGTTATATATTTAAATCATAAAAATCTAATAGCATTTACTATAATAAAGAAGTTAAATTAATAATAAGTCAGATAATAGGAACTAGTTTCTATATTCAATTTTTAAATACTTTATAAGTTAGAAAAAGAAAATATAGTGGCTAATGCACTTAGCTAATAAGCAGACTATATAAAGAATATACCGGAAATTTATAACATAATATTAAAGTAAAGACCAGATAGATCCTTAGGAAGCTTATAAATCGATATTAAAAATATAGTTATTATCGAAAATACTTAGGAAAAACGAATAAGAAAATTTAATAATAAACAACTACACTAGAACCTAGACTAAAGAATAATTTATATACTAGACGTATTATAAACTAAACTTATTAAGAACTAACACTCAGCTAAAATGCACGGACATTAAGGAATTAAAAAAACTATAGAACGAATCAACAGGTATTTTTAGATTCCAGGAATATAAAAAAAGGTTAAAGATATTCTTTCAAAATACATTAAGTATAAAAAGAATAAAATATTAAGATATAAAGAATATAGACTTATATAACTAATTCCTTCACCAGACCTACTATAGGAATTAGTTATAATAGACTTTATTATAGGAATACCGACAACAACTACCTTTAGAGGCTAATGGTATGATATGATACTAGTTATAATAAACTAATTTATAAAATACGCATACTTTAAACCAACACACACGGAAATTAAAGTAGATAAATTAGTAACTATATTCATCAGGCTACTAATAGCACGATATGGATTACCACAAGAATTTATTATAAATAGAAATAAATTGTTTACGTTAATATTTTGGAAAATGTTTATAAGGAAGCTAGGGGCTGAGCATCGCCTCTTAATAGTATTTTATCTATAAACAGATAGACAAATAGAACAGACAAATCAGACACTAGAATAATATTTATGAATATATGTTAACGAATAATAAGATAACTGGATTGACTTACTACCGATAGCCGAGTTTGTATATAACTCTGTAAAATCGTTAACCACAGAAAAAACACTATTTTTCGCGAATTATGGTTATGAGACTACGGCTTATTGAGAACTATAGATTCTAGAAAAGATATTAAAGCTAGTAAGAATAAAGATCGACGAGTTATAACAGCTTTATTAGAATATAGTAAAAAAAATCAATTAAAAAAGAGTACTCAGCAAATAGTAGAAAGATAAATCTAAAGTTAAGAGACTAATCTTTAGAGAGAGGGATAAGATTTTCCTACTATAAAAAAATTTAGAAATAAAGCAACCATCAAAGAAACTGGATCACGTTAAGTTAGGACTATTTAAGGTTAAAAAATAAATAGGACCTATAAATTACAAACTATAACTACCTAAGAATATAAAGATTTATTTAGTTTTTTATATTTTAAGATTAGAACCAGCACTGTCGAATGCTAAACTATAGACAAAACTCAAACTCAAAGAAAACACTACTGAGTATAAAGTCCAACGGATTTTGGACTACCAGTAGTTTAGACGTTAGTGGAAGTATCTAGTTAGATAGAAGAATTACGGACCTGAAAATAATACGTGAGAACCAATCAGGAACTTAAAAAATAGTTCAGAGCTAATTAACTAGTACTATTGGATAAACTAATAAGGGCTGTATCCTACAGAAAGGACGACTATAGCGCGTTCCAATCCAAACCAAAAGAAAAAGAAGGCAAAGTAGGTTAGAAAGAAGCTGACGCTGCAGGTTACGGTGTGCGAGTTTCTTAACCCCAAAAACGAACTTCAGCCTCTTTAAGAGTCTGGACTTCACAAATGGAAGCCATCTCTCGATCAAACATCTCTTTCTCTTTAGAATTAATTGAGGTAAGCTCATGACGGAGACGACGTTCGCGAGCTTAAGCCTTCTAATCAGCTAAAAGAAGGCAGCGACAGGTCTTAATGGCTTCGTCCTGCACTTTCTCAAGCTAACAGCAAAGTTTCTCTTTGTTATGGTTAAAACGATCCCATTCTGGCTGCGACACGACCAGATCGCATTTCGCATTACAATTATTACAGGCCGAGCAACGGCTAGAGCTTAGGTTCATAAAGCAGTTATTACTACGACAGGAACAGTTCGAGCAAGGCGTCAGCATATAGTGGGGTTTGTTACAGATCCAAGAAGCTAAACGGTAAGCATGTATTAGAGACGACTCAGGACGTGTCATCGTGGGGAGGCTGGACAGGAAGAAAAGGAAGTTAAGGGTCTTACAGTCTGAAACACAGGCCGGAAGACCTGCTACCTTTATACTACTTATGGAAAGGGGAAACTATCTTCCGAGATAAAGACTTGGGAGAGGGGGATAGTGTTACAAACAGTAACAGCAAGATAACCACACCTGAGGAGCTGAGGGAGCTCGCAGCAACGGCCAATAAAGCCTTAAAATAGAAACGTATGTTTGAACTGGAAAGGAAGAACTGCAAGCGGGTACGGGATACATTAGCACAGGCTAAAGCGCAAGCCAAGAAATGAGGACAGAGATACAGAACCATGCTAATAGATTGGAAGCAGCGACTCATGTGACACTTGGCAGCTAAAAGAGACAGAGAAGCCAGAAGGCTTCGGACACTTCTATCTCTTCAGACAGTATCCAATATACTGAACACCAGTACAGAATGTACGCACGGAGGATTTATTATAAGTATAAAGCATCAGACAGTTCACGGTTACTTTTAATTCTTCATAGTTACTCTAAAATTGAGAATCACACCTCAAGTGAAATAGTTTAATACTATCCTGTTAATTCTTAACTTACTACATAACTTTCTTTCTACTCTCTACTAAGTTAATTAACCTCTACTAAGTCTAATAAGCTATCCGTTCCGGAAGCGAAGGAACTACTAAAGGTTACATAAGCAGTTAGACAGCTTATTACTAGTAAAACTTTACGTTAGTAAGTTAGCAACTTGTAACATATTTATAATATAAGAGTTTTCTAAGAAAACCTTTTTTATAAGCTTTTTTTTTATATTATATGTTTATATATTAGTTTTCTACTAGCATATAAGCTCTTGCTTTAAATATTTTAATTTATAACTTATTATATTCTTTCTTTCTTTACGTAATGTCTTAAATTATTACTTAGTACTATACTTAGTAAATTAATTAATATTTTTTATTAAGTACATAACTTTCTACTTATAGTACTATTGTAATATTATATTATATCTTTACTAATTTCTTATAATAAATAACTTAAATCTTACTAAAATCTTTAGAAGCCTTATCTCTTAACTTATAACTCTAAAAGTAAGTAACAAATTACTTATAAACACTTTAGTAAAATAAGAAATTTAATATAAAAAAATATAAAAACTCTTTATACTAAGTTTAATAAAATAAAGTAAGTGTTTATTAGCTTAATTTCTACTATTATTATCTCCTCTATTAAAGAAAGTTTAGCTTTTATTACTAGTTTATTTAGAAGTAACTTAAGTTCTATAACTCTAACTCTATTTATAACTATAACTAGTATCTATTTCTAAGTTTTTTAAGCTATAGTTAGAAACGTGAGATTAATTATTATATTAGAACTTACTATACTACTATTAATAATAAAATCTAACTACTTACTTAACTTTTTAATGTTTACTAGAAATTAAAAGAATTTATATATTTTTATTAAAAAACTTTATTATAAGCTTAAAAATAATGCTAACTAATATTCTACTAAACACTCTTAACTTTTATATGTATATTTAAGACTAGAAAAGGACTTAGTAATACTTATAAATTCTTTCATAAATAAGAATATATACTTAGTAGAATAATTAATTATTTTTTTATAAGCTATATATAGAGACCTAAATAGAAAACTTATTACCTAAAGTAAGTTTAATTTATTTTACTAAATTATAAGGGTCTAGGCCAATAATAGTAATTAGGTAAAACAGAGTAGATTTAATAAAGAGTTAACTATATATGCTATAAAGACTTAATAGTTAACCCTTACTAAGTCACTAAAGTTACGTGGTTATGTATAAAGTTAAAGCTAAGATAACTATCTTAGTTAACTATTCTAAACTCTAGCCTATTATATTACTTCTTTTCTTATAGACTAGGTAGGGGCTCTTTGGTGAACTATTTACCCAGAGGCCTTTATAGGCCTATCTTAGATTCTATTTACTATAGCTTCTTCTAAAGCTTTTATTAATAGTTTACTAGTAGGAGTTTATATCTACCTCTTTATAAAAGCACTATATACTTCTTTTAATAGTCTAATATTATTATGTCTTTTAGCTAGCTTACTAGCTCTATAGTTATTAATATATAGTCTTTTTACTTTATTTTATACTATAGCTAGTAGCCTCGCCCTTATTTTATTTATATCTTAGTAATAATATCCTACACTACGTGCTCTTTATAGTTATTTATTTAAATTAATAGTAGCTAAAAGTTATTTATAAGCTAGCTTAGTAATAGGTTGTTACTTACTAGCTGTAGTCTATCTATATAAAACGTTAGGTTTAGCCCTAGAGGTGTATTTAGCTTTATAGTGTGTAAGCTAATTATATTTTCTATAGTATATTTAGTATTCTTTTAGTCTAGCTTCTTATTTCTTTATCTAGTAGAGAGTTAGTTATTGAGCTTTAGCTATACCTTATTTCCAACACGCAGTTATAGGGCTTTATTCTAATATTAGTTTACCTATCTTTCTTATTTTTACTATACTTTAGCTATAGTTACTTGTGTTAAATTAATATACTCTTTTAGCTTTCCTATAATTTCTCTAGCGCTAGCTTTTAGGTCTTAAGCTGTTATATTACGCCTAGTTCTAATATCCACTTATAGTAGTTTTATATTATATTTATACTGAAGAAAGAATAGGCTTATTCTTATTAAAATAGTGTCTCTTCCCTTTACTATAATCTTAGCTATTAAGTAGAGCTTTATTTAGTTTACTTAGTTCTACATAATAAACACTTAAAGATAGGTCTTAACTATATTATTTATTCTTTCTATTAAACTATCTATTTACGGATAAAACGCTGTTAATAATCGCCTTTTAATTCTTAAAATTTCGTAAAGCTTAGTTTAGAACTTGCTGATAAATTAGCTACCATAATTAAATACTATAGCGTTAGAAATCTAATAGTAAGTAATAACCTTATAAATAAAAGCTTATATTACTATTTTAATATCTATATTTAGAAGAGAGTAGAGAGTTATGTTCTTATTTAACCTATTAGTAATTACTAGTAAGACTATATAGCCGTTATTTTCTAGTAATCTAGTTATAAAATCTATTAAGATTTTCTTTTAAATATGATTGGGAATAGGCAACAGGCGTAATAGCCCTTACTAATAATCTCTTTATAGCTTTATATAGCTATAGATATTACAGTTTTAAATATAATACCATACGTAGTTTAATATCCTTAGTTAAAAGTAATTTCTTATTAATATTAGATAGGTGCTCTGCCGTTCTAGGTGTCCTATTACTTATAATAAATAAATCTAGTAGATAATTAATATTCTTAATAGCTCTAAGTCAGGCACCTACTTTCTATTCTAATAATAAAGGATTTTATCTTTATTAATCGTGCACTTAGCTAGCGAAACTTTTAGTTTAAGTTCTAGAAAAAATCTCTATTCCTAATTACAAAAAGCCTATACTGTTTTTATGTATACTTTATTATCTAGTACTATATCATACTATCTTTATTTAAGCTTATTATGAGACTTCTAGACACAAGATTCCTAAGCTTTAGTTATACTATTTTTTATAATTATTAAAAAACTAATTTAAGTAGAGAAGGCCTATACTGCTTGTTTATTATTATTTAATTTAAGCTCTTCTTTCTAACATATAACTACTAGCTTTAATAGCTAAATTATATAGCTTTTTAGCTTTTTATTGTTTTCTCTACTTAGATAATTCTGTTTACGTCTTAATAGTATATTAGCTTATATATTTTCTTTTTCTAGCTTATATTAAATCTTTATATTATATTAACTAAGGAATAACTATCAGCGCGTGTGTCTTTTGCTTAATTTTTAAGGCCTTATAAAGTACTTAAGGTTCTTATAATTAGTAATAACCTAGAATTTTTTAATAGACCGTAATTCAGCATCCCATGCCTTTAGGTAATAAATAATTATAAGAAGTTCTTTATCATATATCTTGTAATTATACTCTATAAATATGTTCTTTTTTAAAAAGTATGTATATAAACATAGTATACTATTATCGCCATATTATGAAAGGATTTTTCTAGTTATATAATCTAAAGAGTCAGCTTCTAAAATAGTCTTATAATTAGAATTAAATTAGGCTAGTATTAGTTCTAATATAAAGATTTTCTTTAGTTTATTAAATACTGCTTGCTCTTCATTAGTCTATTAGAATAATATATTACTTATAAGTCTTATAAGTAGGGCAGCAATTTCTAAAAAAGACTTAATAAACTAATAATAGAAATTAGTGAATCTAAGAAAACTTCTGATTTCTCTTATAGTTATTAGAGGCTACTACTTAGTAATTACTTTTATCTTAATAGAATCTATTCAAATTCCTTATCCTACTTTAATAATAAACTCTAGATATTTTATGCTCTTAGTTTTGAATTTGTATTTCTTAATATCTAGATATAAACCTATAGCGTTAAGTTTTTCTAGTACTAAATTAATTTACCAGCAATACTCTTCTAGTAAGCCTGAAGAGTAAATAAGTATATTATTAAAAAAGACTAAATAGAACTTATTAAGATATTTCTGTAGGGTCTAGTTTATATACTACTAAAATATACTAAAGGCTTTTACTAGTCTAAAAAGTGTAACTAGCTATTTAAAGAGTCTAAATCTTATATAAAAGGCCGTTAGCTATTCATCTCCCTCTGTAATATAAATCTTATAAAAGGCTACTAAAATATTAAGCTTAGTATACTATTTTACTTTACTAATCTAGCTAAGTGTCTTATGGATTAGAGGAAGAGAGTATTTATTCTTCTTAGAAATCTTATTAAGCACGTAGTAGTTAACGTAAAAGTAAAGACCTTTACTAAACTTATATATAAATAGTACTAGAGCTATAGCTAAAGAGTTGCTTATATAAATAAAACCCTTCTCTAGTAGCAGCATTAACTCTTTTTATAGTACTAATAGTTTCTTTTTTAATATATTATATAGTAGTCCTTATAGGACCTTAAGGTCCTTCCTATTAATCTTTTTAAGTTTAATATAATAGTTTATTTTAGGATTTTGTAGTGGTGGGAGCTTATTTACTTTCTTCTCTAAAAATAGCTTTAGGTACTTCTAATAGGCCTTAGGAAGTAGTATTCTAAAATCTAGCTTTAGTTTAAGTACTAAGGCCTTTTAAATATCTATTAGTGATACTATAAAGATACGTATTTTACTTTTTTTTTTTAATCTATTTATTTATATTAAAAAAGTAGCTACGCTAATCTCTATTAGCTTTTATTAATATAGTTTCTTTCCTTTCTTACTATAAACTCTTGTTCCTAAAGTATGAATGTAAAACAATTTCTTTACTGGCGTAATTATAATATTATTTTAGTTTATTTAGAGCCTATCTAAAATAAGATCAAACCTAAGTGTGTTATTAATAACATATATATAGACTTATTTAGTATATCCTTTAATATTAAGATTAATTTATATAACCTAAGTAACTCTTTTAGATTTCTCATGTACTCTAATAACCCCCTATAAGGCTATGTTAATACACGTTAAATAAGCTTTAGTAGTAAAAGTAGAGCTTATAAGACTATAATATAAATACCTAGTATCAATCATTATATATACGATATTCGTTTCATTAATTAATAAGTATATAGTAATAAGATTTATATTTATATGTATATTTTAGAACTTTTACTATTCTCTTTATAATATTATCTTACCTATTTCGGCTGGGGGCCCCTGCTCGTGATAGTAAGCAAAAGCTATTCTTTTTTTAACACTTTTTTTTCTTGTTTATCTCTGTCTTCTTTATTTCTTTTGTTAGCATTTATTTATCTAGTTTTTACTAATACTATAGTAGCTAGGCGTGACTAATTTACTCTTATATATTTATACTTATTCTTTATATAGCCAGGAGAACTGTATTGATAATAAAGATCTTACTTATAGTACTAGTTAAATTCCTTTTGGCTTATCTAAAGTGTTTTAAATTAGTTATTCTGTGGTTTTACTGCCTCTATATGCGTGGGTATTACTTTCTAATTTATTAGTTTAAATATTAATACAAACAGTGTTATATAGATAGCTATAGTAGTTCTATAATTACTTAATATAATCTATATAAGGTTATTACTAATATAAATTACTTTCTAAGTATACTCTTTGAAGCTTAATGTTATTAAAAGGGCTATAATATGCTTCTAAAGCTCTCTATCTAATTCTTAAGTAAATATACTCTTTTTTACGTCTTTATCTAGCCGATTACTTCTTACTAGTAGTAGCTTCTTATTAAACTCTATATAGTACTCTCTTATTAACTTTTTCTTCTATTTCATACTTTATAGTTTATTTAGAGACTTTTACCTTTAGTACTAGTCTTTAAACTAGGAGTCTATAAACACCTATATTACTTTAAGGGTGGTATTATTTCTTTAATTAGAGAGCTATAAAAAAACAGTTTATACTACTTATCTTTTTAAATACTAAAAGAGATAGTCTATCTGTTCTTTCTTACTACTTATATAGTATCTATTAAATCATAACTTAGCCTTAGCTTAATACTTAAACGTAAGGTAAAAAAACCGTGTGCTATTAAATATAAGAGGTTTAAAAAAATTAAATAGTTTAACTACTAGTTTAATTACTAGTTATAGTGTTAATATAAAGAAAGTTACTAGTATTATCACTAGAACCTATAAGGGTGGCCTTAATAGGGAATTGTGATTTTCTAGTATAGTTAGCCTCTTAGATATTACTCGTAACACGTTTATAATTTTCTTAAGTGAGGTGCTATTGCTGGCTCTATTAGCTAAAAATAAAGCTTTCCCTTTATCACGCTAAGTAGGATAGTTATTAAGTTTAATCTTTATCTAGCTTATTACTATTTTAATAGCTAGAACTTCTAACCCTTATAAAGTAAGTAACTAGTATAGTTTGTAGCTAATTTATTTATTATTATATCCTACGTTAAGTAGGTTTATCGCTTAGGCTATTAGTATAAATACTAAGTAGTTATTAGCATTTATTAATACTTAGTGTACTACTAAATAGTGTTTCTCTAATACTAGAGAGCTTTTTACTCTTTTATAAGATTAATTATACTACTAAAAGCCTCTCAGCCTCTGCGAAAAATAGAGTTAATTAAATCTAAATATAAGAGTCCAGGCTAATAATGGTAATTGGGTAAAATAGAGTAGATTTAATAAAAAGTTAACTATATACACTATAGAGACTTAATAGTTAACTTCTATTAAGTCACTAAGGTTACGTGGTTATGTACGGAGTTAAAGCTAAGATAACTATCTTAGTTAATTATCCTAAGCTCTAGCCTATTACATAAATTCTATAAACTAGCTATTAATATTAGACTAAATGAAATTAATTTAATTACTTAGTTAAAAAGGTTATTAAACAATAATCTTTACTAAGTAATAGTAAATATTAAAATTTTTAATACATTAAATAACTATACTAACCTAATATTTTTATATAATAATATTTTTTGGTATCTCTTTTTACTATATTTTACTAAGCTGTAACTTGTATTATAAAGAGATTCTAATATTATAGAAATTAATATTTCTAATTATATTTTTATTAAATTAGCTAAATAAAAAGCCTAAAAATATAATAGCTAATATTTTAAGTATAATAAATATAATTATATTTTTTAAAACTACTTTATTTTTCTACTAGAATTCTAATTTATAAGCTTATTCTAACTCTAATAAATAACCTACTTCTATTCTTTTTCTATATTTAAATTTTTCTATAAATAAGAATACTTTTAAACTTTTTAAGCTAGCTTACTAAAAATTCTATCTTAATATTAAGTTACTTTTTAGAATGTTTTTAATACTAGATTTCTATTAACTTTTAGACTTCTTACTTAGTAACTAACTCTTAGAACTTGTTATAGTAACTATTTGTAATATAAAAGTCTTCTAAAGAAGCCTTCTTTATAAGCTTTTTTTTTATATTATATATTTATATATTAGTCTCACGCTAGCGCATAAGCTCTTGCTCTAAATATTTTAGCTTATAATTTATTATATTCTTCCTTTCTTCACGTAATGTTTTAAATTATTACTTAGTATTATACTTAGTAATTAATTAATACTTTTTATTAAGTACTTAACTCTCTACTTATAGCACCACTATAATAGAACTATTAAGTAAATATTTTGTGTACTATTTAATAAAATAGCTTATTCTACTTTATTACTACTTTAATTAATACTAAAGTAACTAGTATAAGTTATATTAGTAGATTTTTAGTTAGTATTTAAAAACTCTATTTTTTATTACTTTTAAACGTTTTATATCCTGCTAGTTTTAATAGTAAATGTTTTAAAAAAAATTGTATTTTATATACTACTAGTATAACTCTCTACTATGTAAATTATATTAAGAAAATTTATTTCTTTATAATAGCTATAAAAAACTATAAATTAATTTTTAACTAATCTTAAATAAAAAAGTATAAGATTAACTTTAACTATAATTTATAAAAGCTGTTTTTTAATACTTTTTATTACTAGGCCTATTACTTACACTTATCTTAATTTCTAATCTATTTAAAAGAAAATATTATCTACTTAAAATTTTTTTTTGTAAACTCTTTATTAAAAGGCTTTTATTTTAATACTATTTATATACAGCCCTTATAGACCTACTTTTTAAAGTTATTACTAACTATTTAAACTCAATACAATAACTAGTTAGCTAAAATAAATTATTAATTATAAGAACTTAATATTTACTTAAAGAATTTTCTAATAAACTATTTTCTAAAAAGCTTTTACTTAGAATCTAAATTTACACCTAAAATTAATACTAAATTAAATAAGAATTTTATAAAAAAGCTTTTCTTTTAAAGCTTTAAAAACATTTTAGTAAAAACTTTACTAAAAGGCTTTTATAAGAACTCTAAACTAAGTATAAACATTTACTTAATTAAGGCAGCCCCTTTTATATAAATAGCTTAAAAACATCAATATAAAATCTTTACTATTTTAATAACTAATATTAATAAAGCTTTAGCTTTAAAAGCTTATACTAATTTAGTTACTAAAGTTCTAAAAAAGTACTATAATACTCTTTAAATATTTTTACATAAGAAAGTTAATAAACTACTTAAATATTATCTATATAACTATAAGATTATCTTTAAAAAAGAAAAGCAACCTAAATTTAAACCTTTCTATAAAATATTTTAAAATAAACTAAAAGTTTTTAGAAAGTATTTTAATAACTATCTTACTAAAGAATTTATTAGAGTAAGTTTATTTTCTATAGTTATACTAATTATTTTATAAAAACACCTAATAGAAATTTCTAATTTTATATAAACTATTAAGTTTTAAATGCTATTACTATTAAGAACTACTATTTAATTCTATTAATTTAAGAAATTTTATTCTACTTTAGTAAAGTAAAGTACTTTATAAAACTAAATATTATTTTAGCTTTTAACTATTTTTATGTAATAAAAGGAAATAAATAGTTAACTACTTTCTAAATTTAATATAGCTTATATAAATATTTTATTATACTATTTAAACTAGCTAACATACTAAGTATGTTCTAATACTATGTAAATAATATTCTTTAACTATTTCTTAATATATTTTATATAATTTATTTTAATAATATTCTAATCTATAGTAATTCTCTATATATATACTAATAATATATAAAATAAGTTTTAAAGGCCTTAAATGAAGCTGGCCTGTAACTTAATATTAATAAATATAAGTTTTATTAAAAACAAGTTACTTATTTTAAGTATATAATCTTAATAAGAGAAATTAGCATAAACCTAAATAAAATAAAGAACATTCTTAACTAGAAATTCTCTAAGAATGTAAAAGATATAAGAGTATTTCTAGAATTTACTAACTTCTATTAATAATTTATTAATATATTTTTTTTATATTACATCTCTACTTATAGCTCTAATAAAGAAGGATATTTAATTTAAATTTAATAACACTTATTAAGAAGTGTTTAAATACTTAAAATATATATTTATAACTGCTTTAGTTTTTTAATACTTTAATTCTAAGTTACTAATTATTATAAATGCTAACTTTTTAGACTATATAACTACTAGAGTTTTCTTCTAAAAAAAATAAATAAAATAAACTAAGACCTATAGCCTACTTTTCTAAGAAACTAAATTCTACTAAATGTAATTATAAAATATATAATAAGAAACTACTAGTTATTATATATTACTTTAAATAATAGAAACTTAAAATAAAAGGTGCTATATTTTTAATTTAAGTATTAAATAACTATAAAAACCTTTAATACTTTACTATAATAAAGTAACTTAGTTACTAATAAGCTTATTAAGTTAAATATTTATTTTAATTTAACTTTACCATCACGTACTAACTAGGTAAGTGGGGTAAAAAACTAGATACTTTTACTTACTATATATAGAATACTTTAGCTTAAGAAAAAGTTTTAAAAGTTTAATAATAAACACTTCTTTACTCTAAACTGTTTAATAATACTTTAGAATTAAACTTAACTAAAATAAATAGGTTAATTTAACAGATTATTAATAACAAATACCTAAATAATAAGTTTATTTAGGAAATTCTATTACTAATATAAAATAGAACCTAATACTTTAAGAAACTTTTTTTAAGTAAATATAAAAACTAAAAAAGCTAATTATACTATTACAACTAGCTAATAATACTAAATAATAATAAACTTAAAATTAAACTTCTTTAAATTATATATAATTCTTTTACTAGCAACTACTTTAGTTATAAAAAAACTATTAAAATTCTGCAACACAAATACTACTAGCTCTAAATATTTAAAATAATATGTTAATATATATTTTATTACTATACTTACTAAAAATTTAAGGCTTTTTATAAAAAGTATTATAGCTTCTTAAAACCTTTTATTATGGATATATCTTAGAGTATAGTATAAAGAAATAATTTTATATAAAATTATATAATAATATAGTATTACATAATTACTATTAGTTAGTAGATAGAGAGATATATTTATCTACTTTTATAGCTAGAGAATATTATTTAATTAACATACTTTATTTAACCTTAAGACTTGAGAGCTTTATGTCTTGCTTTTATAACATTTTTCTTTATTTTTAAAAGAAAATAAAAGAATATTTTTATAAACTTTATTACTAACTTCCTAAAATTTAAAGACTATACTAATATTATAGTTATAGTTAATTATTTTACAAAATACTAATACTTAATTTCTTATAGTAAAATAATTATTATAAATATTACCTACTTTTTTTATTAGCATGTATAAATAGACTATAGCCTTTTAAAAATAATTATATTAAACTAAAGAATATAATTTATTTCTACTTTTTATAATAAACTTTATAAATAATTATAAATTAAATTCTAACTATATTTTACATATTACCTAGAAACTAATAGCTAAATAAAAAGAGCTAATAATATAATAGAATAAGTCCTATATATATATATAAACTATTAGTAAAATAACTAAGTAAACTAGCTTTCTTTAGTATAGTTTAAAGCTAATAATACTATATTTAAATTTACGAAAGTTTTACTATTTTTAGCTAATATAAGCTAATATTTCTAAATAGGTTTTAAATCTTTTATAAGAATTTAAAAACGTTTTTACTAAGTATTATAAGCTTTAGAAGTTAACTACATAGTAGAAAAAATAGCTAATATCTAATAACTAATCTAAAAAGAGATAATTTAGGCTTAAGTTCTTTAAAGAGAATATATAAACTAAAAATAATTACTTACACCTAATTATTAGATAGAAGACATAGTTTAGCTTAATACATAAAATATTTAAATAAAGTAATTTTCTAAAAAGCTAAACTTAAAGACTTTAAGAAAATACTATATTTTTTAAATAATTTCTTTATACATGTACTAACTTAAACTCTTTAAATTCTTAAATAGATATTTAGTTTTCTATATATTATTACTTTAGTCTACTGTATTTAAATTTAAATATTTTTTAAATTAATAAAACCTACTACCTAAACCTATTAAAGTTAATAGAGAAACTAAATATTATATTAAATAAATTAAAAAAGTACACTTAAATTACAGGCGGAAATACTATAAATACCTAATTAAATAAACGAAATATAATAATTTAATATAAGAATTTATAAGCAACTTTTAAAATATAGCTATTATAAAAAAATTTTACTTTAAAAATCTAGACTAATTTAAACCTAATATTTAACATAAATACTTTTTAAAAGAGCTTAAATTTAAAAGAAAAGTACTATTATAATAACTATTTATAATATAAAGGCTTTTTAAGAAAGCTTTTTTTATAAGCTTTTTTTTATATTATATATTTATATATTAGCTTTATGCTAGTATATAAGCCCTTATTTTAAATATTTTAACTTATAACTTATTATATTCTTTTTTTTATGTAATGTTTTAAATTATTATTTAATACTATACTTAGTAAATTAATTAATGCTTTTTATTAAGTACTTAACTTTTTACTCATAGTACTACTATAATAATAAATAATTAAAAATAGTTTATACTTAACTTTTTACTTATAGTACCACTATAATAATAAATAATTAAAAATAGTTTATACTTAATTTATTTATTATTATATTTTATATTAGATTAGTTTATTACTTAAGATATTAGTATTTATTAATATATATAGTACTAAAAAAAATTTATAATTAAAAAGTTTTTATTTTTTATAAAATTAATTGTACTACTAAATTTTTTTTAATAAAAAATAATAGTAACTAAGTTTAAATGTAATAATTTAAACTAATATTAGTAATAAAATAAAATAAAGTAAATTTAATAAATTATTAATTATATATATTATAAAAACTTAATAGTTAACTATTATAAAATACTTATTTACTAATTTTAGTATTTTATTATATTAGTACTTCTTTTAACTAACTATTAAAATAAATAGTTAGTTTTCTTGCTTGCTAAAATATAATATAGCTTATTAAACTTAGTACAAAAATTTTTAGTAAAATAAAAGTAAATAAGTTATATTTAATAAAATAGCTTTTACTATATTACTTAAAAAATGTCTTAACTTTAGAGTATAATTCTTAATTTAAAAAGTAACTATAAAAAATTATAAGTAACTATAAACTATTTAATATTTTATATTTATATATAATATATTAAATACTACTAAAAAATATAGCTATAATAAATTGTATATTTTTTTATTTTTTATTTATTAAAAGTTTTCTATATATCTAATTATATATTTAAATACTACTTTTTATAAAACTTAAACTTACTTTATAGTATACTTATTTTTGGTTTAATATATTTTTAGTTAACTTTCGTTATTAAATACTTTTTATATATTAATTTATACTATTTTTTTATAGTAACGTTTTTTAATTAAAAATTACTAGTTTATTACTATTTATAATACTAACTTTTATTGACTTATTAAGAATTAAGTAATAAAACTTTACTTAATTTAAAAATATTAAATTATTTAGTAAAAGTTACTAAAAGTTTATTAAAAGTTTTAGTATAATAAACTTTAGTAATATAATAAAATTAAAAAAAGTTATATTATAAAATTAAAATACTTTATTTATTTACTTAAAGTAAAATTAATAGTAACTATAAAAAGTAAAATAATATAAAAAAAAAATTATATAATTTTTTTTAATATTACTAGCTATTATAGTAACTACTTATAACACTTTATAAGAGTTTTTTAAAAAAGCTTTTTTATAAGCTTTTTTATTATATTACGTGTTTATATATTATCTTTATACTAATACACAAGTCTTTACTTAAATACTTTATTTATAATTTATTTTATTTCTTTTTTTTAATAATATTTTAAACTATTACTTAGTACTATATATAGTAGTTAATTAACACTTTTTTTTAAGTTCTTAACTTTTTATATGTATTACTTTTATAATACTAACAAAATAACTTTTACTTAAACTTATTAAACTAATTTACTAAAATTCTAAAAATTTATTACAATCTAAATTTTTATTTTTTATTTTTTTTTATATACTTACTTAACTTTCTTTTTAGTAAGTTTTTTACTAATTTAATTTTTAATACTTGTTTTTAACCATTACTAATTAGTATTTTAAACTCTAATAATATTATATTTATAACTTATATTTATAATTTTATTATACTATTTTATTAAATACTTTATATAATTCTTTTATTAACTAATAACTATATAAAGTACCTAATACTTTTTTTTAACTTATTAGCTTACTATTGAAGTTTTTAGTTTTTTATAACTCTTTATATATTATTATATTTTATAATATATGCTTTTTTTAAGCTTTTAACTTAAAAGTTTATAATTTTTTTTTTATAGTTTTTTTTATAGAAAAAGCCTATACTTTTTGTTACATTATATACTTTTTTTTAAATAATTTTTTAGTTTACGTACTTTATTTTTATAAGTTTCTTTTAATAATCTTTTTTTTTTATTAAATTAAAAAAGTATCTAATTTTTTCTATTCTAGAATATAGTACTTATAAATTCTTAAATAAAATTAGTTAATTAACTAAGTATAATACTTTACATACATAATTAGTTTTTATATATATATTTTTTTAGTTTATAGTTTTTTTATTAAACTAAATAGTTTTACTAATATTTAAACTTTTAGAGTCTAATTTTTTTTTTTTTTACTTTTTATTTAAAATTACTATTTAGTTTTAACTAAACTTTTTTACTAATAGTATGTTTAATAATACTAATTTTAAAAGTAAAATATAAAAACTAAATAAATTATTTTTATTGTTTTTAGTAACTATAGCTTATAATTTACAAGCTTTATTTATTTTTTAACTTTAAATTATTTTATTTAAATGTAATTTAGTTTTTTAATAGTTTTTTAATTTTAAAAATTTTAAAAATTTTTTGTAATAAAAAACTTTTTTTTTCTTAAAAAGTTAATTTTTTAACTTTAAATTTATTAGTATACTTTTTAATTTATAAGCTTTAGTAAGTAATTTTTTTAACTTTTATATAAATATTTACTAATTTACTTTATAACTATTATAGTTTTTAATAAGTAAATAGCTTATAAATATAGTTTATAAAATGTAGTAATATTTTTATATTATTATATATAAACTTAGCTATTAATAGTAATATAACTTAGTTACTTTATAATTTATTAATTTATATTTTTAAATACTACTTTAGTGTTTAATTTATTTACTTTATTTATTTATTTATAATAAACTATAAATAATTTATTATTTAGTTTTACTTATAAATAAATATATTTTTAAAAAATATATAGTAAATAACTTATTTTTATTAATAATAAATTTCCTAAGTATTTTAAGTTTTACAATTAAAAATTATAAAACTTTGTAACTTAATTTATTTATTAAAAGTTTTTGTTTATAAGTTTAAAGTATATATACTTTATAAATTAATTTATAATAATAAGTATAGTAGTATATACATATATATTATACTTTAAATTCTAGTATATTTATAATAATATTTATTAAAATTAATTTTTATAGTTTTTTAACTATAATAATTAACTATAGTAAACTATATAATTTGTATTTTATTAATTTATTTTTATTATGTTTTATATAATAAGTAAAAATATTTTTAACTTTTTTATAAATTCTAAAAATATAAAATGTTTAAAAAATATTTTATTACTTTTATTTTTTTTTTTTTTTTGTATTTATGTATAACGTTTTTCACAAGCGAGTGAACTATACAAGCGAGTGAACCACTTTTGCCAAGAATTACCTTTTCTTTAATAACTTTACGAAAACTTAATATTATTTAGCCAAAATTTAAAATTAGCTTTTTAGATATTAGATGCACCTGGTATTAAATTTGCATTCTAATAGTCCTACGTAATTATGAGTTATTAAGCTTAGAATTTACACTACTTTAAAATAATGTTTAGCTATTTATATTTATAATATTACTTAATAATAAATTATAAAAACTTAAATACAAGGTATTAGCACCTAAATCTATAATATATTAGAATTTTAAAGCTATATTATTAGTAGTTTTTAAGATATTAAAAAGTGGGGGCTAAAATTTCCCCTTACTTAAAGATCTTAAAAACCTACTTATTTTATTACTATAAAAGCATAATATAGTCTAAATTATATATAAAATAGCTTAAGTTTAATATCTATAGTTTCTTATTTAATAGTTATTAAAATATTAATAGCTAAAAACTAAATTTTTAAAAGGTAAATTCTAAGCTTAATAACTTATGATTACATAAGACTATTAGAATGCAAATTTAATACCAGGTGCATCTAATATCTAAAAAGCTAATTTTAAATTTTGGCTAAATAATATTAAGTTTTCGTAAAGTTATTAAAGAAAAGGTAATTCTTGGCAAAAGTGGTTCACTCGCTTGTATAATTCACTCACTTATAAAAAACGTTAATAGTATTATAATTTTTTTAAATTAAATTTTTTAAAAACTTTAGTATATATATTAGTTTATTTTGTTAAATAAGTTTATTAGTAAAAAATTAGTTTTTAGTTTTTAATTTATTATTTTTAGTTATTTTTAATTAAAGTAAGTATTACAATTTTAAAGTTAGTATAGTTTAAAAAAAATTAAAAAAAATTAAAAAAAATTAAAAAAAATTAAAAAAAAATTAAAAAAAATTAAAAAAATAATTAAAAAAATTAAATTTTAAATAAATTTTATTTTATATATATAATTATACTATTAACTAAAAGTATTTATTACTTTATTATTTTTCTAATGAAGTATTTTAAAATTAAAAGTTACTAGTAACTTTACTTAATTAACTTATTATTAATTTAACTTTTTTATTATTATAAAACTTGTAAAATTTTTATAATTTAAGTAAACTACTATTTAGTATTATACTTTTTAAAAATATGTTTTTTATTATAAATATTATAGTTTAATTTAACTTTACTAAATTTCTTTAATATATAGTTAATTAAATATATGCACGTATTACTATATTTTTAACTATATATTACTTTATATACATAAGCTAATATATTAGTTTTTGAAATAATAAATATTTTAAAATTAAATATTTTAAGTACTATTACTTTTAGAAATTTTTTTATTAAAATTCTATATATTTGTGTGTAATTTTTGTAAGAAGTACTTTAATTTTTAAATAACTTTTTATAAATTTTTTATAAAATTTATAAATTTTAAAAAAAAAAAATTTTTAAAAACTTTTTTAACTAATATTAAATAAAGCTAATTTTAAATATTTTTAGCTTTTTTAAGTTTTAATTATATTTATAAGTGAGTGGACACTCTAACTGAGTGGGCACTTTAAAACACTAAAATTAACTTCAACAACAAAATAATCCATAACGTAGTAATAAAATTATATAATTTTAGACTAAGAAGAATCTTTAGATTCTGCTTATTTTATTATATAGGTTTATATATTATGCTTTAGCTAGCTGTAGTTATTATAAAGCCTTTTCTTTACTAAGCTAATACTTATAATATTCTATATAGAGAACTCTCTACGCTCTTTTAATCTACTAACGCCTTTAGAACCTAGTAATTAGTTGTATTACTAAAGAATAGTTCTTTTCCATGCTGTAGCTACTTTCTTTTATACTTTCTATATCATATAAAGGTATTATTATACTTCTAAAGGGCCTTAACTTCTTTCTGTATTAACACTAATCTATAGGCAATCATTATAGTGTCTTTTTATAGCTAATTAAGTAATTTAAAAATAGAAGTAGGTAAAGAAAACCTGTGGTTAATAATTCTCTCTTAAATTAATATTATTTACTCGCCTAATTTCTTTGTGTTTGATGGTATTTTATACTTTTATAGAGTACTCTCTAGTAGTAATATTAATAGAATATAAGAAGACTACATAATCCTAGATAAAATAGTACTAAAGTTAAATAGAACTAGGCTAGCTTTTTAAAAGGCTTCTTAAATATTATTCTCTATAAATACTTTATAAAAAGCAGTTTTAAAGGCTAGGAGGAAGTTTTCTTTAGTTATATAAAAATTACTATAACGTGATAGCTCTATAACCTTATAAGAATACACTTTTTTTAATAGTTTAAAATAACCTATATTAAGCGGCTGCAGCAGGTGTAATGAGTGTAAGAATATATAAAGAGTAATAATTTTATACTTCTTATATAAATTTTAAAACGTAATTAACTGGTGGCTCTTGTAGCTATTAATAATAAGTAATTAATATATACTCTAGGTATGTAACCTTATTATGTTATTAAAGTACTTTAATTATATAACTCTAATCTAATTATTTATCTAGCTGTTATGGGAGAGGTTAATTTTCTAATTATAAAATATTTTACACTTATTATACTAGATAATAATATATACTTTATTTGTGAAGATAATATATAATAGAACTAGCTAGCCTAACGTGTTAATCACCTATATTACTATAATCTATTTCTTATTATCTAGCTGCACGTACTAAGTCTTGCTAGCTTATCTCTTAAAGTTAGTTATTATTATAAAAGAATATATCACCCCTATTATAAAGCCTATTTTGTTAAAGTTGTAGATGTCTTTATTTAGAATACTATACTTTTTCTTTATTATCTTAATATGCTTAAACTAGAGGTTAAGAACCTCTATACTTTTTTATATTACTTAAGTATAATCTAAAGAACACGTTATAACCTTTTTAACTTTCTTATAATAATTAATAAAGTTATTTGTTTAGTTTTTATTTATAGAATCTTTATTTCTTGCCCCTAGTAAATTATTAGCCATTACGTGTATCTGGATCCTCATAGGGGGGAATTCTCATTTGTTAAGATTAAGAATATATTAAATAATTACCTACTTCTTTATTAAGGTGAGTTTCTTTAAATTAGTTTTATATTTACTTTAAGAAGTAATTCCTTTAAGAGCGTGTTAAATCGTTAATTTAGAGATACCATAAATTATAAAAGCGTGTTTTTAGCTTATTTTTTCGCGTCCTTTAATAGATTAAATAGCTAAGGTAAGATATGAATAAATTTTAGATTATATAAAGACCTAGTATTACTATATTATAGGTGTAAAGTAGATAAGTTAATTTTAGTATTTTAAAGTACCCACTCAGTTAGAGTGCCCACTCGCTTATAAATATAGTTATTATTATTATATTATTTTAATTTATAGCTTTTTTAATTTAAATTACTTATTTTAAAGTAATTTTTAATTAAAAGTTAAAACTACTTTATAGCTCTACTTTTTATATTTATTTTTATAACTAAAATTTTATTTTATTTAGTAGTAAATGTATTTTTATTAAACTTATAATATATATTTATAGTTATTATAAAACTATATAGTTTACTATGTATTTTATTATATTATTTTAGTAATTAAATTTTAACTAATTTTATTACAAATATAAGACACAAGGCTCTTAAGTTTTAAAATTAAATAAAATATTAATTAATTAATTATTTTATAGCTATAAAAATAGGTAGGAATATTTTTTTATTTACTAACTAACAGTAATCATATAATACTATGTTATTATATAATTATGTATAGAGTTATCTCTTTATATTATATTCTAAGTATATTTATAATAATTCTACTATAGTTATAGCTTTTTTTTACTTAAAGTACTTAAATAGCTTAATAAAGCTACTAGATTTATTATACTTATTATTATACTATTTAAAGTATACTAGATATTAATACTTTTATAGATAATAATGCTAATACTATACTATAACTAATTTCTTAATAATTTAATTATATTTAAGTGTAATGGGCTAGAGCTTAGGATGGTTAACTAAAATAGTTATCTTAACTTTAACTCCGTACGTAACCACGTGACCTTAGTGACTTAGTAGAGATAGCTATTAAGTCTCTATAACATACATAGTTAACTCTTTATTAAATCCACTCTATTACACTTAATTGCCATTATTGGCCTGGATTCTTATATTTGGATTTAATTAACCTTATTTCTCGCAAGAGGCTGAGAGGCCTCCGGTAGTATAATTAACTTTATAAAAGAGTAAGAAACTCTCTAGTATTTAGAAAAGCTATTTAACAGTATAGTAAGTATTAATAAATATTAATAACTACTTAGTACCTGCACTAATAGCCTAAGCGACGAACCTACTTAATATAGGATATAATAATAAACAGATTAGTTATAAACTATACTAGTTACTTACTTTATAAGGGTTAGAAGTTCTAGCTATTAAAATAATAATAAGCTAAGTAGAAGTTAAACTTAATAACTATCCTACTTAGCATAATAAAGGGAAAGTTTTATTTCTAGTAAATAAAGCCAGTAACAGCACCTTACTTAGGGAGATTATAAACATATTATAAGTAATATCTAAAAAGCTAACTACACTAGAAGATCGTAATTCCCTATTAAGGCTATCTTTATAGGTCTTAGTGATAATACTAGTAACTTCCTTTATACTAACGCTATAATTAGTAATTAAACTAGTAGTTAAACTATTTAATTTTTCTAAACCCCTTATATTTAATAGCACATAGTTTTTTTACTCTACGTTTAAGTATTAAGCTAAAGCCAAGTTATAATTTAACAAATACTATATAAGCAGTAAGAAAGAATAGATGGACTATTTCTTTTAGTATTTAAAAGAATAAGTAGTATAAACCGTCTTTTTATAGCTCTCTAATTAAAGAAATAATGCCACTTTTAAAGCAATATAGGCGTTTATAGACTCCTAGTTTAAAGACTAGTACTAAAGGTAAAAGTCTCTAGATAAGCTGTAAAACATAAAATAGAAAAAGAAGTTAATAAGAGAATACTATATAGAGTTTAATAAGAAGCTGCTGCTAGTAAGAAGCGATTGGCTAAATAAAAACATAAAGAAGAGTATATTTACCTAGAGATTAGATAAAGAGCTTTAGAAGCATATTACAGCCCTTTTAGTAATACTAAGCTTTAAAGAATACACTTAAGAAGTAATTTATGTTAGTGATAACCTTATGTAGATTATATTAAGTAACTATAAAACTACTACAGCTATTTATATAATGCTATTTATATTAACGTTTAAATTAATAGATTAAAAAGTAATACCCACGCATATAGAGGTAGTAAAGCTATAGAATAACTAATCTAAAATACTTTAAATAAGCTAAAAGAAATTTAACTAACGCTATAAGTAAGGCTTTTATTATTAATATAATTCTCCCAGCTATATAAAAAACAAGTGTAAATATATAAGAGTAAATTAATTATACCTAGCCACTACAGCATTAGTAAAAACTAAATAAATAGATACTAATAAAAGAGATAAAGAAGATAGAGATAAAAGAGAAAAAGAAGAAGCGTTAGAGAAAGAATAGTTTTTACTTATAGTCATAAGTAGGGGCCCTTAGCTAAAATAGGTAAAATAGTATTATAAAAAAAATAATAGAAGTTCCGAAATACACACATAGACACAGACTCTATTACTATATACTTATTAATTAACTAGACAAATATCACATATATAATGATTAATACTAGGTGTTTATGCTATAGTCTTATAAGCTTTATTTTTACTACTAAAGTTTATTTAGCACGTATTAACATAGCCCCGCAGGGGATTATTAGAGTATATAAGAAACCTAAAAGGGTTACTTAGATTACATAAATTAACCTTAATATTAAAGAACATACTGAATGAGCCTATATATATGTTATTAATAATATGCTTAGATTTAATCTTATTTTAAGCAGGCTCTAGATAAACTAAAATAATATTATAATCACGCCAGTAAAGAAATCATTCTATATTCATGCTTTAAGAATAAGAGTTTATAGTAAGAAAGAGAAGAAACTGTATTAGCAAAAGCTAATAGAAGTTAGCGCAGCTACTTTTTTAATATAAATAAATAGATTAAAAAGAATAAGTAAGATACGTATCTTTATAGTATTATTAATAAACATTTAAAAGGCCTTAGCGCCTAAACTAAAGCTGAATTCTAGAATACTACTTCTTAAGGCCTATCAGAAGCACCTAAAGCTGTTTTTAGAAAAGAAAGTAAACAAACTCCCACTGCTACAAGATCATAGAATAGACTATTATATTAAACTTAAAAAGATTAATAGGAAGGACCTTAAGGTCCTATAGGGACTACTATATAATATATTAAGAAAAGAACTACTAGTACTATAAAAAGAATTAACGCTGCTACTAGAGAAGGGCTTTATTTACATAAGTAACTCCCTAGCTATAGTCTTAATACTATTTATATATAAGTTTAGTAAAGGTCTTCACTTTTATATTAACTACCGCGCGCTTAATAAGATTTCTAAAAAGAATAAATACTCTTTTCCTCTAATCCATAAAACGCTTAGCTAGATTAGTAAGATAAAATAGTATACTAAGCTCAACATTTCAGCAGCCTTCTATAAGATTTATATTATAAAAGGAGATAAATAGCTAACGGTTTTTTATATAAGATTTAGACTCTTTAAATAGCTGGTTACACCTTTTAGACTAGTAAGAGCCCTTAGTATATTTCAGCAGTATATAAACTAGACCCTATAAAAGTATCTTAACGAGTTCTATTTGGCCTTTCTTAATAACATACTTATTTACTCTTTAGGCTTACTAGAAGAGTATTACTAGTAAATTAATCTAGTACTAGAGAAACTTAGCGCTGTAGGTTTATATCTGGATATTAAGAAGTACAAATTCAAAACTAAGAGCACAAAATATCTAGAGTTTATTATTAAAGTAGGGTAAGGAATTCGAATGGATCCCGCTAAGATAAAAGTAATTACTAAGTAGTAGCCTCTAATAACTATAAAAGAAGTCAAAAGCTTTCTTAGATTCGCTAATTTCTATTATTAGTTTATTAAGTCTTTTTCAGAAATTGCTGCCCCACTTATAAGACTTACGAGCAACGTGCCGTTCTAATAGACTAATAAAAAGCAGACAGTATTTAACAAGCTAAAAGAGATCTTTATATTAGAACTAGTACTAGCCTAATTTAATTCTAACTATAAGACTATTTTAGAAGCTGACTTTTCAGGTCACATAACTAGAGAAGTCCTTTTGTAATACGGCGATAATAGCGTGCTGCGTTTATATACATACTTTTTAAAAAAGAACATACCTACAGAGTATAATTATAAGATACATAATAAAGAACTCCTTGTAATTATTCGTTGCCTGGAGGCATGGGATGCTGAATTACGGTCTGTTAAAAAGTTCCAGGTTATTACTAATCAACTAATCACAAGAACCTTAAGTACTTTATAAGGCCTTAAAAATTAAGTAAAAGACACACGCGCTAGTAGTTATTCCTTAGCTGATATAATATAAAGATTTAATATAGGCTAGGGAAAGAAAACGTACGAGCTAATGCACTATCAAAACGCGAACAGGATCATCTGAGTGGAGAAGACAACGAAAGGCTAAAGAGCCATATAATTCAGCTACTAAAGCTAGTAGTCACATGTCAGAAAAAAGAGCTTGAATCAAATAATAACAGGCAAGCAGTATAGGCTTTCTCTGCTTGAATTGGTCTTTTAATAATTACAGGAGATAGCACAACCGAAGCCCAGGAGTCTTATGCCCAGGAGTCTTGTAACAAGCTTAAACAAAGATAGCATAATACAGTACTAGATAATAAAGTATACACAAGAATAGTACAGGCCCTCCGTAATCAGGAGCGGAGATTTCCCCCAGAGCTTGAACTAAAAGTTTCGCTGGCTAAGTGCACGATTAACGAAGATAGGACCCTTTATTATTAGAATAGAAAGTGGGTGCCTGACTCAGAGCCATTAAGGATATTAATTATCTACTGGATTCATTTATTGCAAGCGACAGGACACCCAGGACGGCAGAGCACTTATCTAATGTTAATAAGAAATTACTTTTAGCTAGGGATGTCGAACCACGTACGGCGTTACATTTGAAACTGCGATGTCTGTAGCCGTACGAAGCCATAAAGAGATCACCAGCAAGGGCTGTTACACCCGTTGCCCATTCCTAATCATATTTAGAAGGAGATCTCAATAGATTTTGTAACCGGATTACCAGAAAGCGATAGCTGTACGGTCTTACTGGTAATTACTAACAGGCTAAGCAAGAACATAACTCTCTGCCCTCTTCCAAACATGGATATCGAGACAGTAACATGGGCTTTTATCCGTAAGGTTATTGCTTACCATTGGATTCCTGACGCTATAGTATCTAATCGCGGCAGCCAATTTATCAGCAAGTTCTGGACTAAGCTTTGCGAAATCCTATGAATCAAAAGGCGATTGTTAACAGCGTTCCATCCGCAAACAGACAGTTCAATAGAAAGGATAAACAGCACAGTTAAGGCCTATCTTCGAGCGTTTGTCGCGTGGGACCAAGCAAACTAGGCAAAGCTCTACCTAATGGCTGAGATTACAGTAAAGGGAAGAGACACTATCTCAATAGGAATAAGCCCATTCTTTCTCTAGCATAGATATAATGTAGAACTGCTGCAAGTGGATATTGGAACCAGGCGTAATATAACAGCTCGAGACCCAAAAGCTAGCGCTAAGGAAATCATGAGAAAGCTGAAGGAGTATATTAACTTAGCACAGGCAACTATAGCTAAGGCATAGTAAGAGTAAGAAAGATAGGCAAACCGATATCAAAATAAAGCCCCGCAACTGCGTGTTAGAGACAAGGTATAGCTGAAGCTCAGTAACCAACTCTCCACTAGACAAGGAAATAAGAAGCTGGACTGGAAGAATACCAAATACACTATGGAAAATATAATTAGCCCGCACGCTATAAAGCTAAATACGCCCCCAAAGCCAAACCCAACGTTTCATGTAGATAGACTACGGCTAGCAAGTAATGACCTATTACTAAGCCAGCCTACAGACGACCCTCAGCTGCTACTAATTCAGGTAGATAACCACAAAGAGCACGTAGTGCAGGATATCGTTGCTAAGGTACAGACGAGACAAGAGCAAGGCCACCAGCTACAGTACGAAGCAAAGTAGAAAGATTATACGTTAATAACTATGGAGCTAGTAAGCTAGCTAGAAGACACAGTAGCGTTAGACTATTAGAAGGAGCATACGGCGCCTCTGCGAAAAGGCAGACACAAACTCCTGCCAGCAAACTACTAATAAGAGCTTCAGGAAAAGCCACAGCAAATAGAACCTGAGATAGGCCTATAGGAGCCCCTGGGTAAACGGTTCACCAGAGAGCCCCTATCTAGTCTATAAAAAGGGGGGTAATGTAATGGGCTAGAGTCTAGGATAGTTAACTAAAACAGTTGTCTTAGCTTTAACTCTATGCGTAACCACGTGACTTTAGTGACTTAGTAGGGGTAGCTATTAAGTCTCTGTAGCGTACGTAGTTAACTCTTTATTAAATCCACTCTATTACACCTAATTGCCATCATTGGCCTAGATCCTTACATTAAGAACCTTTATACCTAATAAGTAGTTACTATTGTTACGTAATAAAACTTTATTTAATATAAAGACATTAAATTACTTAGTAAAAGGTATAAACGTTTACTAAAAATTCTTTAAGTTTAGTAGTAAGCCTTAGTGTAATAAGATTTAGTAATATAATAAAATTAAAATAAGTTATATTATAAAGTTAAAAAGCTTTATATATTTAGAGTAAAAATAATAGTAACTATAAAAAGCAAAATAGTATAAGAAAACGTTTCTTTATATAGTCTTTTTGTTTAGTATTATTAGTTAATTAACTTTTATCTAAACTTATTAAGTTAATTTACTAAGATTCTAAAGATCTGTTATAAGCTAAATAGATTTTTCTAAATCTTTTTACGTGCTTTACTTAACCTTCTTTTTAGTAAACTTCTTACTAATCTAGTTTTCAACACTTATCTCTAATTATTACTAATTAGTATTCTAGACTCTAAGAATATTATATTTATAACTTGTATTTATAATCTTACTATACTATTTTATTAAATACCTTATGTAATCCCTTTGCTAACTGTTAACTATATAAAGTGCTTAATACTTCTTTTCTAACTTATTAGCTTACTACTAGAGTTCTTAGTTCTCCGTAACTATTTATGCATCGTCATGTAGCCACGTTTCTATATTATTACGTTCCGTAATACTAAGGTTATGTAGTTACGCACGAAGTTAAGGCTAAAACAATTATTTTAGTTAACTATTTTAGGCCTTAGCTTATTACAACTACTACTATTATTTAAGTAGTTTTGTTTCTAACTAAATTTCATTTTATTACTAAGTGTTAACGTAGTAAATGTATTATAATTAACGGGCGACAATTATAGGAGTTTTTATTAATTAGTAATGCTTAGGAAATCTGTTAAGAAGTAAGGTATATTGTAAGTCTTTTAGGATTACATCGTTTTTCTTCTAGTTCTCTTCAGCCTCTAAGATTTTCAAGCTATGTTAACTACTAGAGCGGGTTCTAGTGGATTAAAAACTCGAACAAAAGCTTTTTTGTACACGAAATCCGGTAACTTTAAGGATATTGACTTTAACAGCTTGTTAGTAAACTTGTAGAAGGTTTTGTGCTCATATATCCACATTTTGCTTTTTTGTATTAAATGTTTTTACCACTTTGTAGTTCTCTGCAATTTGTCTGTTCTTATTAGCATTAGTAGGACAGAACAGGCCTTTGAGGGCGATGAGCATTCCATGCAAATCAGGAATTTCAGAAAGCGTAGATAGGGCTTGTAGCGAGGTATTGGTGAAGATGTATTTGTTAATAACGTCAATTTTGTCTTTCTCGCGGCGATAATCCTTGTTCCGCTTGACAGATCGAATTCGCATTCAGCCATATAGTTTAGCAGTTGTCTAGGATAGTGCTGCTGTCTCCAGCTGTAGTGGCTCCAAAGTTGTTTGGTGAGGGTTTTGTAGGTGTATTGAGCTTCTCTACCTCCGTAGATGATTTGTTGAGACCAATGTACTTCCAAACGTCGCCGTGCATGGTCATGCGCTTGAAGACCACAAGAAACAGTTCCCAGTCCTTAGTTGACGCCAGGAAGGGCTCTCAAGCGTCCCTTGTAGTAGTAGTAGCAGAAGGAGAAGAAGACATGGTTACGAAGAAGGGTTGAGTAGTTGAGTAATGGATTTGAAGTGTAGAATCAGTAGTATGTAACGCGAGCCGGGCGCATAACTGTAAGCCGGCAAGGTGATAGATGAAAAAGAGGATTGATTGTCCGAGCTAAGACTTCAGAGCTGCCATTTATGTCAAAGATTTAGGCGAAGGCGGTTGCCGAGTGAGCTGAGCGACTAGCCTATTTCTGTATGCATGTCTACACGGCTTACATAACTAGATAGGAGGATTGGGATTCAGTTGTAAATATGAGACTGAATGCATGTCGATGTCTATCATGTATTCTTGAGTGTCCTGCCGCAGCTGGAAAGACGCTGTAAAAGGAGTAATCACGTGATAATTCCTTCCTGTGGGAAAGAAAGTGTACGTCGGCATGGTTGAATCTATAATAAAATATCCAAATAGATTCAATTACAAAATGAATCCGAAAGCCCATCTTGAAGTGAGAGGAGGGTCTTGAAGTGAAGGTGAATTTCCACGTGTAGTTGACGAATATTACGTAATCAAAGTGCGCACGTTCAAAAACAAAGCGCCGGCCGGTGTATCACCTGTAACTAAGTGAGGATTGTTGCCATAAAATCAACCTCCTGCCGGTCGGACATACAATCCGCCGGCTTAGCATTTGTCTGCTGTATATAGCCTTTACTTGCCCTCTAGATTTCAGGTCTTTAATGCAATCTTGTTCAGTCTCTCAGCCGCTCATCAAGCTCAATTTACGGTAACAAGAATCAATATAAGTGAAGAAGATTATATTGTTAACTAAGGCATTCAGTCCACTATTGCCATTTATGTAGCCATTTGCTGTATTCTATTAAACAAATGATTCCACATTGGCACCAAGTCGGACGCGGTATGGATCGACAGCATTTCCGAGCTGCATAAGAGACACACTTAAAATGAAAAGTCTAGGAAAGGATATCATGTTAGTAAAACTAGAATGGATAACCTTACTACTTTGTTACTTTGCCACTTTGCCACCACGAGCGCCACCACGGCATTCCAAATCACCAGGAATTCGTAATGTCGTTACTGCCTATTTGATTATTATATATTTAAGTAGTTATTACCTTCAGAAAAGAATTAATGCAATTATTCCTTTGAAGACAATATTTATAAGAACTTCATGCTGCTAAATAAGACCTCCATAAGGTTATAAGCCCAGCTAGCGAATCTCATATATCACTCGTTTTTACAACCTGATCCAAATTGTCTATTAATTAAATCCTCACGGCTATCAAAAATGACAAAAGAGACCGGAGTACCAAAGCTTAAAGGAGCTGCAAATCTTGCCATATGGCTGTTTAGGCTTGAAAAGTATATGACAGCAAAAGGCACATAGGACGCAGTTGAATTTATTCTGTACAATTAAAGTATGCGGCAAAAGTCTCTATTAAACCTATATTAGAGCGACAGTAGAACGTCTGTTGCCTTTAATAGTTTATTATAAGAACTAGTTAGAGAGATAATTGAGACAGAGATATCCTCACCTGGACAGACAAAAACTGATCCGGAAAAGAAGCCGAAATTTGGAGCCACAAGTGACTACCAAAAATTCGACTTTAGCCTGGAATTTACGAAGGACTAAAACGACTAGGTACTACATCCCGATAATGGTAAAGCGATTAATGATATCGTTATCCACTGTAAGGACATACCAGCACGAAAAGTCAACAGAATCCTGGCAGCTTAATGGGTTATTAATACCCTTATTAAGCACTACAAGATCAACACAGAACTATAGAAGTATCTAGTTATTGAACGGATCTAGACTATAACGTATGCTTCATGCAAAGACATGGAAGACTACACTAATAAATTCAGAATCCTTATCCAAGACATTGCACGGTAAAAGATCACAATTGACTTTATACTCAAGCATGTAATGATCTACAATCTTGGAACGTACTTTACGTCCTTTCAAGAACGAAAACGTGATACGGGTATTGAATTGCTTTCGTACGATACTCTTATAAGTCAACTCCATAACAAAGAGCTCACAAATAAATCTCAATCTAAAGCTACTTTACATGTAACAAACATAAGAAACAAGAAGCAGAGTTAAAGTTAAAGTAAATTACCTGGCATAGGTAAAGAACACAAGTCAAAGACTTGCCTATAGTGTAAAAGGGAAGGTAAGAAAGAAGAAGACTGCTGGTTTAAGCACCTAGAAAAGGCTACAGACAGCTGGCGTAAGAAGTAAAAGGATCTTTAAAAAAATGAAAACAGCGAAGCGACATGGCTTACCCTAACTAATACCCTAACTAATATCTTTCTAAGCTTTTTTATCTATAGTGATAAATGTAAGACAATATACAACACTTTATTAAAGGTCAATGTCTGTAATAACTCTGCCTGGTTTACTGAGATACATGCTGCCAGTAGGACCCTAAGCAGAACAGAAGAAACCGTATAAATCTTATAAAAAGGAACAATACGGCTTTCATGTCAGCTTCGGAACGGCAAAACTTTCTTCCATACTATTAAAAATGTTTAGTATTACCTAGACAGCCCTATTAACATCTTGTCAGCCATGAGAATGAGACGTGGGGGCTATACTCTTAATTAGAAAGACAGAGAAATCAAAGATCGAAAAGGTAATGAAGTGGCTGTAGTATATGAAGAAGATGGAATCATTCTCATACGTACAGCAAAAACAGACCCGTACATGGCACTGGCTATAAAGCTATTGCTAACTAAGAAGGTGTTAGCAGAGCAGCTCCATTAAATAATAGGATATATAAGATACAGTAATCTCATAAAGCTTATGAAGAATACTACTAGACTGGAGCTAAAGAGCTACCGCCATAGCACCTACACATGCTGCCTAGAATCTAAGCTTTGAAAATGACCGTTTGGCGAACGATAGCGCGCAAAGCGAGAAGGAGAGATTCTCTACCTAGACCTTATACCACTAATTAAGCCAGAAGGATACAATTAAAAGCATGGATACATTTCCATAACTGATGATTTTACTACCGGCATGGAAATAGGGCTTATTCGCTCTAAGGATGAAGCTCTAAACCACGTAAAAAAGCTATAAGCTTGCTGAAAAGCACAGGGAAAACCCCCTATTGCGTACATTTTCTCAGACCGAGATTCTATATTCATGAGTCAAGACTTTGAAGAATGGATGAAGGAAGAGGGAATTACTTACCAGCCTACTATACAAGACACTTTATAAGAGAATGGACTTACTGAAATCACCTAATTCCACCTCCATGAAAAAGTAATGTTAATGCTAGCAGATTAGAATCTTCTAAGATTTCTCTAGCTACTAGTAATTAAATACGCTGTGGAACTGAAAAACAGAAGTCTAGCACGAAGACTAAATAGTAAGACGCCGTACGAAGTCATTAATGGATGCAAACCGGACCTATCCAAAATCCTGATATTCGGAACAGTTGTATACTATCAGAATAGCTAAAAAGCTTAATCTGAGAAGGTTACACCACGCGGAATTAGAGAGAGATTTATCGGATTTACAGACAGATCTAATAGATTAATTATTAAAGTCTAGAAAGAAGGAACACGGCAGATTATAGAGGAACGAAATTTTGAACCTGATAACGACTGTAAACCGTATAACGGGCATTAATCTATAGAAGAACTTGACTTTAGAGAAGATACATAGTAAGCGTCAATAGGCAGCTAATTACCTAGTTAATCATCAAATCCTCCATCCAGCCTACATCCTGAACTAGTAATTAATAGCTAAATGGCCATGCGATATGGGACGTATGAATCTACAGTTAAAATTAAGTAGAGCCTATTTTATAAGAGGGAGCTGGATAGGCCGCATGAGCCGAGCCCTGCACTATTAGAGGGAGACACTCAATATAGTAGAGAGCACACGCAAAGTGTGATTCATGTTAGGCCGTGAATGATTGAAAACGCTAAAAGAGAAGCACAACAAGATGCTGTAACAAGCCCTGAGACAGAATCGCTGATCTAGGAGCTACCCTCTTCAACAGAACCACCACAGTAATCAACACGAAACAATAGAGGACAACCATCTCTAAAATTCCATAATGAGTATGGATATGTAATCTTAATAAAGCTAGTGACAGCAGAAGCCGCAGTAAGCGTATAGAAGGCGATTGCACTTACCGGAGCCCCTAACGAGCATTTCTACACGCTGTATACAGTAATACTTAATGAAATCAACCATGCCTATTAAAGCTTCTACTCCTACCTTAATGACGCCTTAGAGCAGGCTGCAATCATAGCTAACACAGGCACGTATAAGGAGCCAGGTCTAAATGATCTAGAGCTGAAATCCTTTGCAGAAGCAATGCAACGGCCAGATAGCACAAAATGGAAAGAAGCAACAGATGTCGAGATATAGCAGCATTAAGAGAATGGGACATTTGAACTTGTTGAATTACCCACAGGGCGTACAGCGCTAGATGGAAAGTGGGTGTTCAAAGTCAAAAGAGGAGCCGACAATCAGATTACCAAGTACAAGGCTAGATTCATAGGAAAAGGATTTATGCAGCAATTTGGCATTAATTATGACCAGACATATGCTAGAGTCATACGAGTATCTTTAGTACGAACGATATTCACGCTTGCAGCACTATTTGACCACGATATTATACAGCTCGACTTCGTGACGGCATACCTTAATTCAGATCTTAACAAAGAAATCTACGTTAAGTAAGCACCTGGTTATGTTTAAAAGAGCAAGGAACATCTTGTCTACAGAGTTAAGAAAGGCCTGTACAGACTAAAACAATCGGCACGTGAGTGGGCAAAACGGCTTACAAGCTTTCTCATTAAAATCAGATTCAGGCCACTTACGGCAGACAATAACGTATTTGTTAAAGATACTATCTGCACGAGACTCACGATTACAGTCTACGTGGACGACGTTAAGCTTATTGGCAGTGATAAGCTAGCCATAAAGCAGGTCATTAATCAGCTAAGCAAGGAATTTAAGACGACTAATCTAGGAGGCATTAAGCACTATCTTGGAATGGAAATCAAATGTGACCGTAGCATGAGGATAATCACGCTCAGCTAGCGAGCGTACATTGAAAGGATTCTTAACAAATATAGGTATAGCAAGCATGGACGTAGGGTAAAGACGCTAATGGTAATAGGTCAACGCCTTAACCCATTTGACAGCATTGCTACTGAAGCTTCAAGACAAGAATTTGCCGCCCAGCTAGGATCGATTATGTACGCCATGATTACTACTCGGCTAGACATAGCATTTGCAGTCTTATCTCTTACACAGTACACAAATAACCTTGGACCCGAGCACTGGTAAGTAATTAAAAGGATCTTCTTCTACCTGCGCAGTACGATCGATTACTGTATTACATTCAGAAAAGAAAGCAACGACAAAATTACTGGGTATATAGATGCCAGCTTTGCTGAAGATTCTGCAACCAGACGCTCAACAGGAGCCTACATTTTTACCCTGAACGGAGGACCTATCAGCTGGACTTCAAAGCGTCAGCTGACAGTCGCTTTATCGACTACAGAAGCAGAATACATGGCCATGTGTCAAGCCACAAGAGAAGCCATCTGGCTCAGGCAATTGCTTACTGAATTGGGACTTCATCAAGAATCTATCGAGATTCACGCAGACAACAAGAGCGCTATTGCTTTAGGCAAGAACCCTGAATTCCATAAGCGTAGCAAGCACATCGACGTACAATACCACTACGTACGAGAGCAGGTACAAAGCGGACGAATCACCACACCCTACCTGCCAACCAATCAGATGATAGCAGACGGCTTAACCAAAGCTGTCAGTCCAGAATTGCATCTTCGATTTATCAATCACTGCAGGCTCGACCCTGACAAGGCAAAGAAGAGGCATGATTAAGACATCTCCAAAAGCATCGTACGCAAGCTTGAGAGGGAGTGTTGGTAAAACTAGAATGGACAACCTTGCCACTTTGCCACTTTGCCACTTTGCCACCACGAGCGCCACCACGGCATTCCAAATCACCAGGAATTCGTAATGTCGTTACTGCCTATTTGATTATTATGTATTTAAGCAGTCATTACCTTCAGAAAAGAATCAATGCAATCATTCCTTTGAAGACAATATTTATGAGAACTTCATGCTGCCAAATAAGACCTCCATGATATCAAAATCTTCAATGTTTGTTCTACGCATTCAGCTCCTCGGAGAGAATCTGAAAACCCTTCCACTGACTGTCGAAGAAGTTCTGCAAACTGTATCTGGATATTTACACTGTCATATTGACTATTCTCTGAACAATTAATTAGAACACTGCTTTACCCAAAACGGCGACGTTCTCAAGAGCACTTTATCCCAGAACTTATGAGCTGGGCAAGGGAACAAATTGAAGTTTGTCACCGGGTGCAGGCCTCTCCTGTAGCACCATTTTTGGTAATACTTCTATAGCATTTTATTACTGTCGCTTCTCTTGTTTTACTTGATCTTCGATCCTTTATTATAACTTGTACGGATTCCTCTGCATCCGTGAATCGCACTCTTGATTATATATTGAGTAGCACACCCATCAATCTATGATCAGGTTGCTGCTACATCATTTTCTCTGCACTCGGTGACAAACTTTGCACAACTGCCCACGATATTTGTCACAACTATTTTATCCCTAACCACCAAAGACACTATCGTCCAACAGGGGTGCGCGACGTTCAGCGCAGTGATCCTGCTACTGTATTGTTTGTGGAGACATCCAAACTGGACCCAATATTCACCTGGACCTTTGAATATGTCACTTTAAGTCATTGCTGGGGAGGCCGATATCGCTGTGACCTTCGCAAGGATACCTATATTGGCTTGAGAGCATTCATCCCAATTACAAAGCTAGGAAGAAATTTCCAGCATGCTATTACGATCACCCGCCAACTTGAAATTCACTACTTATGGATTGGCTCTCTGGCATATTCCAGGACTCCGATGTTGATTGGTAGGAAGAAGCCAAGCATATGGACTTACTCTATGCCAATGCTAAATACATGGTTCTTGCAACGGCATTAACGAATTTACAATGCGGCTGTTTCTACGAGAAGGAAAAGTTTATTGTTGACTGTCCTCTTCAGAACAACGGCGGAGTATGTCTGTTACTCTCCAGGGCACATCGGCACGAATACACACCTGTGGCTTATCTACTTACGAAAATGTCCAAGACATCGCAATCATGAAATGGGTGACTTTCTAAGAGAGAGTTCTTTCTAGCTGAGTCCTATATTTTGGCGATGGCGCTGCTCTATTTGAATGTAATATGCTGCGAGCATCTAGAGCCATGGGGAAGGCAGCCCATATCCCATGAAATCGCACCTACGCGCCGATGGAAAACTTCCAATCCATCTCGGACCTATTCCTCCACCTCATCCGCCATATCCGTCTTGGCTAGTATTGAAAATTGAAAATGCAGGATCTGAATACTGTTTCTCGATACTTAACTTCGCGGATGTTCGGGAGGAAGGTTTTATACTCAACTGTTCAGTATTGTCACGGTTCCTGTAGTCGATATCAACGTAACTATAAGCCCGGATCTTACAGCTTTCACGGTTTCTATAGCTTCCGCGAGACCTTTGAATAGTACCACGCCTTACATGTCGTGGGCACCTCAAGGTCTTCCAGAAGCGGGCATATGGGCGCGTCTAGACATGAGAGGAGCTTTCGAAATGCTCGCCAAATTCCAAGGTTCCACCTTGATAGAATGATAGGTGTCATAGTGGCTGGTATGAGATTGTAGAGCGTTACTCTACCTGCGAATTGACCTAACAAACTGACAAGGTTGTGGAAATTGCTGGAATAGCGTACTTCATTGGAGAAAGTATGAAATCAAAGTTTGTTTTCGGGCTTTGGATGAGCGAAATGCTCCCTTTAACCTTCTCTGGAATCGTACGGATCATCCAAAAGAGAGACCGTACCGGCCGATCTCCACCTGTTTCTGAGCTTCAGTGGATGGACGGATTTAGACCAACCCATATACCTTGCACAAAAACTGGCCAAGCGTGGAAGCGTTGGAAAAATATCAAAAATTCTTGTCTAGAACGTGTTAGCTATTCCAGAGCGCTCGCTACATCGTTGGGAGGCCATTTGATTAGCCTTAACAGCGAACAGATCAACTTTGTCCCATATGCAAATTCTGAGCACTCTACGGAGAAGCTGTTATGCTTACCTATCCTCACATGTCGCATTCCTCGTATCAATCTTCTACACAGGTGTTCGCAGCTACACATGATAGTTGTACGCGCAGTACCCAGCGTAATCGCGAATTATGAGCGAGTAGGCTACTTTGCATTACGGACAATACGGTGGTGAGAGAGATAATGGCCAATAGGGGGCCGAAGCGTTATTTCGGATTGCTTCAATGAGGATACTTCTGGATACACGGAGCACAAAATGTTGCGACACTCAACTGACAGCCTCAGCAAGCAACCCCGTTTGTAACAGCGATACACGGTTGCTCCACTGCTACGGCATTCTACGTTTTGCGGGACTATTCGCGCTATCACGTTACAACATAGTGTGCACACCTCGTCGTATTCAGCGTCTTACTTTAATAGAAATCCGTGCAAGCGCATTCTGAAAGCGCATTTTCCAAATGCAACTTCCCACAAAGTCACTGGCGAGGAGAAGAATAGTATTGCACAGGCTCGTAAGCGCTCGCGCTAGCACCAAATTGGCTGCAGGAGGCTCCCACAGGGATGCAAGCGGCAAGCCAGTATTGAACACGGGATGCGGCTGTTTGTGATTCGTCACCAAACGGGCTTGGAAGCTCTATGAGTTGCCCGAATGGGATTAATGCTCCTATCAACTAGGCTGCATGACGGACATACTGCCGCTTTCGTTGCCTTCCCTCTGCTCCGCTGCCTCTGCCGCATTATTGTGCTAGCGTACGAGGTGCACTTACATGTTGGCACGTTCTCCAAACTCAAATTTTTTAGGTCTATTCACTTCAGTTTCTCGAATTCTCAGAATGACAACTCAATTACCGTTACAGTACGTTCCCTTCGGCTTCGGCACTCGCCGCAAGCCCACTTATTTACTAGAAGTCCTCCCCGGCACTAACGTTACTCCAATTGAATGCAATCTGATTCACGTCCTTCTCGACTACAAACCAAAATTCGAAGCCCTGAGCTACTGTCGGGGAGATGCGTCCGATCTGATCTCTATTCAATGTAACAGTCGCAGGATCGCCATTACTCGGAAAATCATTGCTGCGCTCATAAGGTTGCGTAAGGAAACGGAAATGCGTGTGATTTGGGTCGATATACTCTACATAAACTAAGGCGATGTTGCAGAGCGTAACCAGCAAGTCCGAAAATTGAGATACATCTACAAAGCTGCAACACTCACACTCACACTCGTGTGGCTCGGTCCTGGTAGTGACCAGACAAGAAAAGGCTTTGAACTGATTCCTTATCTAGTGCACGTCTTCATTGCCTCGATGGAAACGTGCCATTCCGGAATATAGACGGGCCCCGACACAAACTCATTTTTTTAAAGCACCCCACCATCACGGAATTGAGAGAGCAAAGACATTTATTCAAACCATTTCATCAACTTGACAGACTGCCTTATCTCCGCAGGATTAGGATCGTTCAAGAGCTTGTTGCGTCCGAGGAGGTGGAGATTTTCTATGGGACCAGCAAGGTTACTTGGAAAGAGTTCGTAGCTGCGATTCTCACTTTCGCTCATCTCAGAATTGGAAGTGGGGATGGACACGTTGATCGACAATACACGTTATTAATGACTGCTCTAAATCGCATGGCTGCCAAGCTCGGTCAAATAGGCTATCCTTCAATTTTGTCCCTTCTGGAGACATATGGGGAGGCTCAATCATCTGATCCTTGGGACGAAGTGCTAGCGCTTTTATGTATAGCTGAGTCACAAGACGTTCGCCCACTTGGGATAGACGTAGACTATTACCGGGACACTCAAAAACTCTTACGCAATTGACCACATCTTTCATCAAAAGAGATGGGAATTTTGACATACATGAAACCTCTCATAGCTCTAATATTCTGCGAGTGTAAACACCAGCTTCTCTAATGCGCACCGTAGGCAGGTAAATTATTGTCCCTGCGTCAAACCAGTCTGCATACCACTCGGCCCATGCGCAAAATCGCAAAGCTTAAAGGTATCCCTCACCGTATCAAAGAAAATATATAACCGAGTGCAGGGAATCAATGTAGCAACCCATGATTAATTAAATGAGTGGAAGACTCGATCTATATACACAATCGAGGTGGATTGTACGTAAGAGCGTACGTAGGAGAGTACGCAATCTGCTGACGCCATGAAGGCTAAAGATGAGAGATGGCGAGAGCACTACTTGATGACAAGAGCGCTACTCGGTGACAAAATATGATACCCGTAGGATGGATGTTCTGTAGACCAGAGTCTACGCGTCTCCAACGGAAGCTCTCGAGCACACATTTCTCATAGATTTCAGGCTGAATCGTGTCACTAATGCGTTCCACAAAGGGATCATCCAGATAAGGAATATGTCGGAGAAATCCCCGACCGAATCGCTTTCTTTTTTCGCTCGAATGATTCCGACGAAATATTCGGCCGTTCTCCCGGTTCTGCATGTGTAATGATACCCCCAGGAAGTTACATGCTGGAGAGAAATCTGTAGTACGATGTAGTATGAGGCGTATTGATCGGCTTCTTGGTAGATAAAATGGCATGTTTGGAGGAATGAGACTGTGTGGAAGGGATCGGATTAATAGGTCGACTTGATGATTCCAGTGTCGGCGTTATATATTGGTATATCGGTGGTGAATCAGAATGCGTAGATGGTTTTTCGTATTTCTGCGGACAGGAGCAGGAGAGGAGATTAGAGCTGCATGCTGTCCTTTAGAGCTATCTTAACGAATTGCACTTTAGATGGTAAAAAAAGATGATGATTTGGAAATGTTTGCGCCTGCTGGAGACATGGAATGATGAGATACTCTCCACGATTATCAAGCGCTGCGTCATCTAGCTCCCAGCGAGAGTGTGTCGCACTTAAATGTCTCGAAGCGTGTGAGACGGAACTCAGAACTGAAGATTTGGCGGCGTAGTTGTGCTGTTCCGTCATAAAACCATTAGATCCATAGTGAGCAAATGGATTGGGATCTCCAGGTCCTTTATCTCGGTGAAATAACGGAAGTACGTAGAGATTTGCTGACTTAAAAAGGATTTACTGGCTTAAAATACGATGACTCTTTTATCAGAAATTGAATGGCAATTTTTCCGAATTCCGAATTGATCGGAGAAAACTGGGTTTCGAGGTGAGAAGAGCGGTAGTGATTTTTAGAATGCGATGCAATCCCCTAGATGAGGCTTACATCCCCCTCGCCGCCTCCCGATCCTCACTCAAAGGGTCTGGCTTTTCTGACTTTATATCTTCTCAGACATTTATTTCAAGCTCTAGAGTCGGTAACTCCTGTATCTTTTGTCCTCTTAAGGCATCTCCTCAGTTTCTGCCCCAATCTTCCGGTTATTTCCCTTCCACCTCCCAGCCTTTTAGTTAAGCATGCTGTTTAATCAATCCAGTTACTTTTGAAAATTTCAGTGCACGCAATAATAGTCAGTTGCGGGAGGGATTCTCGAATGTAAGTGTTGATATTTGAATGCTATCTACAATGAGCTTCGGCTAGGGCATGCAGAACCTTTGCGAGCTTCAAACTATTGACAATCCTTTAAGGTAGTCCAAAGCTAGGCGCTTATCTTTTTTTTGGGTTCTCCTTGTGGGCGGCCATGTTTCCTGCGTTGGTGCACAAGCAATGCATCTGATCTCTGGAAATCTTGGTGGCACTCGTCGCACAAGTATGTCCTTTTTCTGCTGCTGGAGGCGCATGCCTTAGACTTCTTGTGCCTTGCCAGGTTTCCATCGGCATGTATTCCTTTGAGAATTAGCCCACAATTTGGACAAGTGACAGAATATTCGCTGGACCACTGCATGTCTGTGCTGTCTTCTTGCATTTGCGAAGCCGAGGCCGATGGGCCAGTATCGCTGGGCGAAACGCATCCGATTCGTGCTCCATAATCTTCTACCGACTGGTGAATTGTACTATGAATACCTGGTGCCGTTGATAGAACATTTTTTAGCGACGAATACCAAGAACGGTTGACTTCTTCTTGCTCATGGGAGGTGATCGTATCGCGGTTACTTAAGGATCTAGCCATATCGACGACAAAATGTGCTTCAGGCTCGCCTTGTTGGTGCTGGTTTTCGCAGTGAGATAAGACATGGGCATCACTCTCCAGATCCAAATCCTCAAGCTCCGAAGTCCGTGGTTGATATGGAGAGACATTGACCGGTGATAGGCGACGTGAAAAATGCTTTACAGTAGGACTGAGATGGCGCAGAAATTCGCCTTCCATAATGTCCTTCGCACTCCGCTGTTTCTCCTCCGGTATTACGTTCCTCATTTTAGCCATCAGCTGTGATGTAAAGTCGTGCGCTTGGCGAATGGAACTATCCGATGTCTCGAAAAGAAAGTTTGGGTGAAAAGGTTCACAGGGCTCTTGAGAGTTCGACGATGCCCCTCTTGAGGAAGTTTCTCCTCCTAGGATGGGAGAGATATTATTCAGGTCGTTAAATGTCGGAAATATACGGGCGGAGGGGTGCATTATTACTGAAGGGAGTGAATCTGCCATGGTGAATGACGACTTATGTGTTGGCTGCCAAACAGGTTGCGAGTGTTGACGGTCAAGAGCAAAAGAGGTCGAAAGACTTTGATCGATGGAACGGGACTGCTGACCCGAATTCCCCGGTGTCATATAGTCAAAAGGGGAGGGATTTGACCATAAGTGTGATTCTGGCGCATTTTCTTCATTGTCTGCGTCCATCATCAGTCTCGATTGCCATTCCCTGAGAACAACGTCAGCTCCATCCAATTCTGATCGGTAAAATGTTTATCCTCCGTCGCACTAACGATTAACGTACATGCACGAGCAGAATGGGGAATTGTTTGAGGCCATGAGAACAGCTTGTGCTCTTAGGGTTTGAAGAGATGGTGACGGATAGTGACGCTGGAAAGCAATTGATTTTAAGTGGCGTATATAAGTTTTGGGAAGGCAGATGAAAGATTTACTTACAAAGACTCGGATACGAAGTAGCACTTGGATGCAGCTTTCGACACAGCGCCTGCCATTGAGCTGATTGTGCCTCGCCTCGAGGACTGAGCCGAGGGTTGTGACACTTCTCACCGTTTTTACCATGGAACTCTTCGAATTCCTGAGGATCGAGGAAATATTCCTGGCAAGTGTGACACAGCTGTAGAAAGGGGACTTGTTGCTTGTGTTTGCGCTCAATATGACGGGTAACATCTGACATCGCTTTTGCATTGACACCCCTGCACGTGTGATCTTGCCCTGAAATAACTTCCATTTTATGGAATGGGCAACCCAGCTGTCGACGGGACGTTCCGGCTGATTCCAGTTGGGGAAATCTCATTGGGGTAGAGACGTTCCGGCGACCTGACTTCCCTGAGGTAGTTGCACCGAGGAGTTCAAGCGCTCCATTTGCAGATACACTTGGGTTCGGTGCCGTGGGGTTGAAAGCATTGGAATCGCCGCTCATCTGCGGATGCGGTGTGGCATTCGTTTGAGGCTATTCAAGTCAGAATGCAGGAGGCTCTTTCCACGAAAGGTCAAGCATGACTCACAAACGGTAACCAGATATCGGGATTTGGCTCGTGTGTATCTTGGGAATGGCGTAGTGGTTCAACACCCAGGCTGTAAATGCCAATATTGGTCGATTGGGCGCTCTGAATGCAGTTACCCAAATTTTCACTGATGTGGATACGGGTCAGGCCTTCGTTCTTGGTGGGGCTATCCAAACCTTCGTCAAGGTTGAAAGGTACATAAATCCCTTCAGAGGCTTGGGTGTTGGTTGACCAAAGAGGATCGTCGAAAGGTGAATGATCATCCATGATGTAATATCCGAAGGACTCCTGAAGGACGATGGACTGCCGTGGGATTGTGAAGGACGTTCAAAATGAAGAACAAGCAGCGAACTATAAAGTAAACTCCATTATTGAATCGATGAGACATGATTGGCCTGTTTTTCTGAAGATACGAAATGTAAGGCTGCGGAGTTGCGGACTTGTCGAGATGTCGAGATGTCGAGAAGCCTTACTACCTTTGATATATCTAATACTCCCATTGGGCCTTGCTCTGAAAGAATGATGTGAAGCCGAGGCAGGAGAGACTATGATTGGGTCAGTCTGCGAAGGACCATGCAGCTACAGCATGCCCAACACTCGACATTCCAGCATTGCCGCAAGTCGGATCGTATCACGTGCAGCGAATACTCAGCAGAAGAATACTAACCTGCATTCGATGCGTTCAGAAACTTTTGGTGGGCCATATCGGGCTGGTAAACTAGGACATGTGCAACAAAACCCATCGTCTATGGGACATCCAGGTGCAGGAAATTGTGACTGAAAATTCATTAAGAAATCGAGTATTTAGAACATGTTTTAGAAGTGGAAAATGTACCAAGATATTCCGCCCTGGTTGTTCACATGCTCATTGTGACTAAATTGCGATGAGAAGATGTCGCAGAAATTCAGACTTCAATGGTAAGGGTCGAAATTCGAAATGAGGGACCGCAATTCCCATGGAGAAGTTAGATGAAGTTGGAAGTTGGAAATATTGCACCTAAGGATCTAAAACACGAATCGAGGATATTCGTTATTGGACTAAATGGAAAGTTGGTTGAAAAACTGATAGAGAGTTGAAGAATCTTCAATTCTAGGTTATCACTCCCCGAAATCCGAGACAGGCGCACAAGCACACAATCACGTGCGTTCAACACCGAGACGGGCCGCACACACTTCCAAAGTTAGCTTGCGTTTCCATTTAAAGAGATAAAATTTACTCCGGGTCCCTATTTTGAGAGTCAATTGATCTTTCGCGATTCTAGCGGCTTTACCGCCTTCTCTCTTCTTGATCCCTAGGAATTCATGCCATCGTTCCCTATTGCTCTCATTCTTCACAACGCCAACCACAACCCATCCTTCCCCATTATTTCCCCCAAATAGATAAGGTTACCCGTATTTCGTATTAATCAACGCGTCTAGGCGCAAATTTTTCTCGATTCGTGCGCCGGCTTCTTGTCCCAGTTTCTCCCACAGGTTGGCAGAACTCCGGGTGGTGCTTGCGGTAATGTTTCAATCTGGCATCTTTCCTTCTAAAGGATTTCTCGCAAGGCTCAGCCTCGCAATAAACCCTTAGATGAGCCACTATAGCAGCCGTGTTGAGTTCGCATGTGTCGTCCGAGGTGTCGCTGCCATAGACACCAGCAAACTCGATGCCGCAGTATTTACATGAAAGTGGGGACTTATCCGAAAGCTCGGGCTCATCTGAAGATGGGAACTGAGTCGAAAAGTTGGGTACATGCAACCACTGGAAAAATCCCGGCGACTCATATACTTCTTCTCTGGTCTCGTGACACTCTTCATTGATTTGTGTCAGTGACTGACTCGCAGTTGACATATCAAAATGAAATACATCATTATCCTGCGCAAGGCAAGCACATGCAAGAGAATGCATTGAATGCGCCGAGGAGTTGACATCTTGTCCAGATGAAGGCATCGAAGAGGAATATGGAGCTTCCATGTCTACCGAAGAAAGGGGCGAGGAACCAGGAATGCGTGGAGAAGCTTGTAGATTTAGCGCAGACCACGGGGCGTCAGGGAAGTTTACCTTGGCGGAATGCTGGTATATGTATTGATCATTCAAGAATGTATTTTTTTGCAAATTGTTGAGGGGAGGTAATTGACTCGAGTATAATGACCCCTGCTCATTCGTATTGGCAGGTTCGGTTATGAAAGAAGTAGATGTCTCACTCTCCACCAGGACTATATCTCCCTCTTGAATAGGCTTGAACTCATGCCCCGAAGTCTGGAAACAAGCAAGGTCATTTTCTGGTGCGTCAAGACCGAGCGTCTCTAACTGACGGAGGAATTCCGCTCCTACGAGATCTTTCGCATTTACGTTGCTCATCTTCCGATACTAGATCCTTCATCTCAGCTACCAATTGCTTTGCGAACTCCTGAACTCTTCGCAAGAGATCATTTGATAACTCAAATGACACATTCGATGAATACCTGGCAAGGCTTTAGTCTCATTTGTTGGTTCTTTGTACTTCGGAAGACGTGGCTTAGAAACATGCACATTTAGGGGCAATTCTTCGGCGCAGTCGACTATGGCGAGTAGATACTCGGGCACTGTTGCACGAGTTCCGAAGTTGATAATTTTGTATCAAGCCTTGATTGATCGGTAGTCTTGACTTCGCCAGCGGGTGCATTGTTGCATCTTTACATGGCCTGACGAAGAGCTGTTGGAGTGATTTCTTGGTCACCTTTATGGCCATGACTAGTTAGCCTATTTTCATATGATTCAAATTGAGAGGTCGGAAATGGAAGTTGCAAAGTTGTGACAGATACAGATATTTGCGAACATTTTGTGACTGAGAAATAATTCCAAAGGCGCTCTGGAAAGGCATCGTAAAAAACTTAAAACTAAATAATAATGATATGTATCAAATAGAGGAGGCGATATAAGGCCAAACAAGACGTATTTTCGTTCACAAGAAGATGCAAGAGGGTTCCAGCATAGGTTTACTTACAAGGACTGGGAATGTGCAAACTCTTGCTGTTCTAGGAAATATTCCTGGCAAGTGCAGCACAGCCTAAGAAAGGAGATATGAGACTTTTGGCAGAGGCCAAGGTGGCAGGCACCATGAATATGGCTGCGTTTAATATGACAGTGACATCAGGCATGTTTTCTGTGTTCTTTAGTCCTCTGCACGAGAATGTCCATTCGTGGAGAATATAATTTTGCTTGAAGGGATAATTTAAGTGTTGAATAAGATGTCGGCCTGGTTGGTTTCGCGTGGAAGTAATTCCAGTTTTCGTATCCGTTGTCTGTGGAGCATTTGGAAGACGGAAAACACCATTTTTGGCAACTGGCATATCAAGCTGCGGCCGGGTATCGCTCTCATGCGCGAATATGATGAGAGGCTCAGTGTAATGTGGTTCTCTTCATTGATATCTGTCTCCTGGAATTAAATTTAGAAACTAGCTATGAGAAAGAATCAGGATACTTACTATCCCAGGATAAGAGAATTTAATAGGGTCGTATGCAGAGCAAGGCTGTAGATTGCCTGCAAGGTCAGAAAGGTCAAGATCAAGCAAACTAATCGAACCCTCGCAAAAAACACTCACAATTCTCATATAAGGCTGGTTGATAATCATCGGAGGCTTCCATCTGACCAGCGGGAGACAAACGATCAGCCATACGGTGCGAAATTCGGAGGGGAGAAGCGAAGGACTTCTGAAGGATACCGGAATGCCGTAGGATTGCGAGAGACACTTAGCATGAAGAAAAGAAGGGTATATAAACCTCCTCCTCACTGCTGGATTGTTACGTCATAGTTGGCTGTTCTACGAATGAACGAAATATTGGCTTGCTGAACTGTCGAGTTGTCGAGTTGTCGAGTTGTCGCAATGCCTTACTGCCTGAGAAGATACGGCAATTTTAATTGGATGGTTTCCCGAGTCAATGAGTGAGGCTGAAGCGATAGGCTGGGAACGACATCTCAACGTCTAGATATGCCGGCAAGTCAGGCTGAGAGCACGTGTGGTAGCCTTGTGCGGGAAAGCTTCTCCCTCCCTTCGATGGATTCATATTCTCTGTGACCATTTTTGAGGCCGTTATGTGTGGTGAACGCAATAACATCCGACATGAAGCGGAATATCTGTAGGTAAACAGCTGGATTCCCAAAATCTTCAACAAGGGCTATTAAAGCTCATAAAAGAAGGTGGTTTACGCGCCGTGTAGCTAGGGCCTACAATTGTCCTGGTTATGTGGCCTTGTGACAAAATGGAGATGGAAAGGTCGCACCTAGAATTGCTAAATAGAATCTTAGAAACTTCGAGCCAAAATGGCATATCTTGAGGAGCAATGAGAAAGCTTGGGAGAAAACGGAATTAATTCCATATAGAATCAGAAAAGGCAAGCATGAGACGTTGGAAGATATTTGTGATGGATTCGGGATGGAAAGTTGATGGAAAGCTGACGCAGTATGGAGGATCCTTGACGACTCTACCTAAGTAGCGCACAGGCCAGATGGTCACGTGCAGCCTTCCGTAGCGTTGCTACATCAAATTCTGTCTGTGACAAGAGTTCATCACGTCAACCATGAGGAAAATCCATTAGTTATTATCCCGAAGGCTTATGCCTACCCACCTGACTCCACATCCTCACTCATTCCTCCACTGGCTTCGCCTCCGGAAACCACTCAACATGCACATCCCCCAAAACTTCCCGTATAAACAACCCTCTTCCCCTCAAAATACGCCATATAATCCGTAACCCCCGCCTCAACAACTCTCCATGCAAACTCAATATAATTGCCCTCCCTCGCCTGCGCTTTGCGGGTCGCTCCTAACAATTTCTCTTCATCCCAAGTCGCTCCATTCCCAACTTCCCTCACAGATGTAGTGGAAGAGGCGTCGGAGCGATTTAGGAAGGGTGGCAATATCGAAAGCGTTATGTTTAGTGTTATGTAGTGATGTTTCTAGTGACATAATCGACGCAGTAGCGAACCACGCCTGGATCTTAGAGTTTTGCGACTGTGGTGGGGAAAGAGAGGCCAGTTAGGGAGTGGACAAGAGACCAGATGGAGCGGATAGCGGATACGAGTCCTGAATTCATAGTTGACATCACGTCGTCTGAGTTCTCTTGACGGCGTCGTGGTTGGAGAATAGGAAGCAATAGAAGATGGTGTGGGACTATGTTATATGGTTGAAGGAAATTGTGGATGATGAATGAGGGATAATAATGGTATACATGCTCTCTATGAAAGGTGCCTGCTGAAACGATGTTTGTAATGACGACTGCGCCCAAAGACGCCACGACGCGTTCCAGATGGAATGGTGAGCTGAAAAATGAGACGCGAGGTCACGTTACCACGTGGCGGGCTGGTTTCTAGGGAATTGCAGCCGACCTTCATGCAGACCAAGACATTACCAAGATATTGATATCTGAAGCCCAAATGAGTCAATAGTAGCTTCGGCCTATCAGAGCAGCAAGAATCAGCAGGTCCATTTAGAAAGCTCACTTACGAGCAGATTTCCAATTCAGTTAGCTATTCGCAAGGTCTTGACTCTGCGCAAAAAGTCAGCAAACAACATAAGGATTATATTACTTCTCTCATTTCAGGGGACAGGGCTATCAATTCCTGGGACGCCGCCCATGCGCTATGCGGAAAAAAAAAAAAAGTGGGAAAGGGGTATTAACGCGATTCCCGATCGCGAAATGCATGCTATGTGCCTCCACCCTGAACGCCTGTAAAATCCTTTTCCGCCCGCCTATTCCTGACTTTATGCGAGAATATTAATCGTCACAGCCCGATACGTGAAATGATACGTCAAATCATTGCGATTTGCGTACGACAAAGACCCCAATCTCAACCCCCTTGGACGGTTCAGGCCCTTCATACAGTTTGCTGGCGACTCCGTCGAGAACCTCCTGGATCAGATTTGCGGGAGTGATTTCAGAGTCGGTAGAGTCAGCCGGCAGCTTTCGTGCGGCGCGGTAGCACTTCGCCACGGTTGTTCGAACGCGCGGTTTTTCCTGCTTGATCCACCAGTCGGATGCCCATGCTGCCCGATCCAGTATTATTTCCTCTTTCGACGCATGTACTAGCGAGTATTTGGCTTGTTTGTGGCCAGCCTTTTCTATGTTGGACTTTCCCTCACTCAGTTGACAACAGAACTTTTCCATTGCCGCATTGAGGCAGTCGTACTCGAAGAGTCGGTTCACAGAGGCCATAGAGCCAAGCGAGGTGCCCAGGTCGGATGTAAGATTATGCACGACGGCCATTGAGCGCAAGAGGGGGTCAAGGATTGGGCCAAGGTAGTCATGCATAAACGTGCGCGCTCCGGTTCTAGTTAAGTAGATGAAGACGAGGGTGCCGTTGTTCGGTGAGAGTTCGATGAGTCGGTCTACGAGGAGCGAACGACCTCTCAACGAGAACATCTCTGCAAACTCGTTAACATTTGTTGGCGGAATGTAGCGCTCAACGATGGAGACATCCACGCTTCCTGGTGCCACGACCGGTCTAGGAAAGGGTGGCAGAAGCTTTGAGTCCCACTGATAGTCACAGACCGCAACAGCGGTATCGAACACTTTACTTGTAAAGTACTCATCTCCTCCAACGGCCGGTCCCGGTGTAGATGGCGGAGACTTTGGAAGATCTGCGAGGTTGAATCGGCCGGGCACTGCGTGAAACACATTAATCCATGAGGTTGGCGTGCTCGTGTGGTCATGGATCGCTGCGACTATACGGGGAAAGAAGTGACCGACTTGTGAAGGACACGGAAGGGCATGGGACAGCACCTTTACGACGGCATCGGTCCGAGCAGATTCGAGGTTGGAGGCTGACGAGTGACTGTCAGTGCTACATCGTAGTATATACGTTTGAAGAGCTTACTTATGATCTCCTTGACTTGTTCGATACAAGACTCGATCTTGCTTGTCCCGGGAAGCCCTGGAGCGGTAGATGCGTTTGGAGCTGCTGTTGGCGCAGAACTGGATGCATCAGACATGACGTTCAGACTCGGAGAAACCCCGGGATCGGAGCTTGGAGGTGAACCCATGCCTGCCGTTTTGACATTCACAAACGAACCCCAATGCAGCGTCCCTGGCTCGGTGGGAGGGGTGTCGATGGGAACGAGGTGTTCTATTTCCGCTTTAGAAGCTTCTGGACTCTCAACAGAAGGCTCGCCGACCTCGCCGAATTGGTGAGGTCGACTCAACGGAGGGCTAAGCGCATGGAGAGGATCTTCGGGCTTCGATAGAGGCCCAGCGCCAAGAGAAGAAAACGAATTATTGGAGCGAAGCGCAATGCGGTCAGGATGCGGAGCAGCGATGCCTAGCAGATCAAAGGAGGGGAGGCGGAGGTTATGGCCAGCTTTCACAATGGGTGGCGTAGGAAGAGATACATCAGTAGAAGGAAGGGCACCCCCAACAAAGTTGAGACTAAGATCGGGTTGGGTCTCTTGCAATGGAGTTGGTGGACTTGGAGCAGAGGTGGATGGTAGTGGGAAAGGTTGTGGGACAGTAGCTTCGAGAAGAGATAGGCACCGGTTCAAAGGCGCCGGGCCAGCGTGGACCGTTCCTCCGGGGCCAGCTTCAATGGTATCCTCGCCGGGAGAAGATGGCACCGCTGAAGGCGAGGTGGTATCACTGGGATTCTGATTGCCAGCAAAACGGAAGCGACTCGAGGATAGGTGACTGTCAAGCATTTCAGAACGAGCAACGCAGATCTTTCCTCCCACTCCTAACTGGACCCTGAAGAAGGATGATGTATTAGGAGGTAAGCCCAGTCACACGAGATAAGGTTGACAGGACCCAGCAGGCGACGTGGCTGTCAGCTCTGGCGCCCGATCCAGTGAGGGTCTTGAGTTTCCGCGACCACACCCTTCGATCACGAAGCGACGGTCCAGGAGGGTGGGATGTGGAAGCCAAGACCTGGCGATGGCGGGGCGGGCGGAGACTGTGGTGCGCCGATAAAAGGTGAATACGACGAGGGAAGCGAGTGACTGGCAGCGGCACAGCGCCGTGTGAATATCAGCTGCAATGCGCCAGAGGGCAGAACGTGATCTGCCCAACGGGCACTTGAAGAATGGGCAGGAGAATCGGCGTGGGCTGCAGAGCGCAGCGCGGTGTCGACTAGAAGGTTAGTCGTATGGTCGTCGTACTCTGACCCGCGGCAGTGAATTCAAAATGGAGGAGGTGCGCTGGGCCAATAACGTACGGTGTTGTGCGGATCCACATGCCTGCCGTGACGGGCGCTGGGATCTAGAACGCGGTCGACTTGCGAGGCTAGCAGGGCGCCCCAGCCGAAAACAGCGAACTCTGATGCTGCTCCTCTACACCCGATTCAACACTCCACCGCAAATGGCCTGATCTTTCGCTGTTGAATGCACTGTCAGCGGCTGTGTCAGGCGTGCGGAGCCCCATGTCTGCTTGCGCGCAGTTTGACTGTCGAAGATCACAATCTGCCCACCGCAATGCTCCCTGCGTGTTCTGGTAGCCCCCCTTGGCAACATCGAGCAAGGGTATTGAGGCTTCGACAGGTGAAACATCTCCCGCAGCTGCACTGGGCCGAATCAGGCCTCCTCGTGCCTCCTTGTTTCCTTTATGGGAAATTTCTGTGGCATGATTTTCTCTTTGAAGTTTAATACTGGGTGCCATTATTAATATAGACCAACGGCCATGCCGCTATGCTGCTCACCTATCTTTCGGCCTCGCAACTGTCGCTTCCCGTCGCAATCCAGAACGAGCCATGGTTCTCTCCTATGGTCGCTGCAATCCGGGTTCTTCGGCATGCTATATTCAGCGCCTTTCGAGAAGCCGTCGAATAGATGGCTGCGCTGTCATCCCAGCTAACAGGCGTTCCAGAGTAGCACAAAGCCCAGGAAACAACATGCCTTTCCCTGAACAGTTGGTATCAGCATATGGCCATCACAGTCGAGACTTAGAAAATATAGGATTCTACAGGACTAGCGCTCACGGCTGAAAGGTAAGACTTTCTTTTACAGGGCGAACGTGCGATTACTCCTGGCCGAAATGAGGCATTTTCTCAACCACATCCTTCGTCTTCACAAGTAATCCTTTCAATTCATTCCCATCGCTCATTGAGTCAAGTTCATTCCGGCTTGTTTAAGCAAGACGAGGAAGATGATCTTTCCATACTCTGGGGGAAAGGAGGAGGCCGTGTGAACGAAAGCATGCGATATGTTGTGCTTGTAGTATTGCTGCGGCTTCAGAGGGATCTTGCAGTCCCTTCCACTCAAAGGAACAACCATTCGCGTGCCAGACTACCGTCCTTCTCCATACCGTATTGCTTGCCACGTTACGCGAAGGGTTCGTGCGGATATCGAAATATAAATGCGACATTGCCTAGCATAGAAATCGTAGTGTACTCTGCGTTTGATGAGGGCATGAGGTTGTACGGCGTGCTACTGGCCAATATTGCGACCGTTAGTACGACCATTCGGGCCGAGCCGGAACATTAAAGGCAGGTTTCGGAGAGCTCGGTGAAGCGCTATCAACACCATGAGGTTATCCTGACTTTGGACTGATATGATGCGCAGGTGACAGTTGAACGAAGTCTGAGACACCCTGTATGAACAACGGGCAGCTGAGAATGAAGCGACTGTCATTTTTCTTAGCACTACCCCTACCGTTTTCCGTGTAGGTCTGGAGACACGTAATGAAGGTTCATTCCCGAGAGCGACATGAGATACGATATCAGTCCGTGTCTTGGAAGATGGCGATAGGCTCGAGACCTTGGCGCCGGCGCAGGCAGTACCACGCCTTCTTCCCTCTCCTATCCGAGCGCACCATCTACTTTGGGAAGTTGTATGTCTGCTCAAATTGTCTCAGGGGAAGGAGGGAAGAAGGATGGTGGCCGTGATGCCCCATCATGACGTTTGCCTACTTGCCACGGCAGGAACGGCAGGGACTTGACGGTCAGCCTTTCTAAACTCTAAAATCAGGTTTCGGAATCGCATTAAGAATCTACTATCTTAGTCCATCTATTTCAAGCAGAGTCACCTACTCACAATTCGAAAAGATACCCAAGAGCATCAGTGTGGCACAATTTTGCCCTTTGAAGCAACGGTATTTTCAATCATTACATTCTTCAACCTGTATCATTGCGCGATTTGATTGCGTTCTAGAAAGTCATCATCAGAGTCTCGAAATGGATGCCACAGCCGCATCAGCCTTGAGAAATCTCATTTCTCTCCGTCACACATGCTTACATTTGACCAAACGCTTAATTTTGTAATGATGCAAATCTATTATTGCCCTATTTTAAACGATACCAACGGTGAACATATATCTGGTGTAGAAACGATATCGCTATGGGTGGAAATATGTGACAAGACGGATACGCCTCGCGTTCCTCATGGATGTAGGGAGGAACGAGGAACATATTCCACGTAAGACATGGTGACAATACTTTAATCTTGACGCAAGATCGGTGGGAACTGGCTAAAGGGAACGTCGATACTGAAGCATGGAGGGTTTGAATGCGTATGGAGATGCACTCCCAAGAACAAGAGGTATAGAAATCGCTTCATTTAGGTGGTGTCAGTGAATCCTAGACATTCTAAATTTGATAGAAAAGATTCCATTCATCCAACCTACCTAAATCATTCAACGTTGATTTGCCTTCGCAATAATCCATATCGCAACCGTTTCCGCAACCTTGGACCATATTCTGCTAATCTTTCAAAAACGGAATAGGACAATAAGTAAAACTAAGATGTATTCTCGAGATGAACACTTCGCAATCCAACTCAAAGATTCTGAAGCTAACAATATGAGTGATGAATGCACGTGCTTGACACTATCAAACGTTCTGAGGAGCGTTCAGAACGGCAGGTTTACGCTCAAATCGCCAAGCCACCACGGCAAAAATTTCCGTTCGGCTCAAAGAATCGAACTTTGACACCCAACCAACCAACCCCAACGCAATCTAAACCATGTTGACAATGCTGTATTCAAATTGTCCTATCGAGATGCTCACATTTAAGGTGACTTGATAATACCCAGGTATGTTAGCCAGTTGCGCTGTTCTTCACGAATCCTTGACTGCAGATAATAATCTTTTTTTCCTCTAACCCACATCTCATTTCCATTTGCAGCTTCCAAGGTTCCATCTGCTTCCACTTTCTCTTGCAATCAGCATAATATTCATTCTGTTCTATTTCCCTCATGATCTTCTCTCAATCTTATTATCGTCAAACTCACAACTCTAACTAATTCAGTTACTTCCCCAGGACAGGCGCCCTTTCGTCATACCTATATTAGACAACCCGACTCTGTCCCGAATCATCCCACTGCCTCATCAGACCCCGTACTCTCTTTCAGCAATATCAACAATGCACGTAAGTCCCCAATTATCCCCTACACAGCCCCTTCCAACCGCACTTTTTAACCCATTATGATAACATTTCTGTTACCCGATACCCCAATTTCACGTTAGAAATAATGAGGAGTTGACAGTAACAGATCAAAGAGCCCCAATCCGCCCTCCTCTCAAACCACGAACTCCTCCTGCACCTGCAAGCCGAAGAAGCCGAATACAGCGGCACAGATGGCACACATCGTGAGCGCGCCAAACCACCTGGTTTGAAAGAGGTGCTGCGGGATGTGCGTCTTCTTCCCTTATCTCCCTTTCCTCAATCGTACTCCTAACTCCAGTATCCCATCATAATAATCGCCCTCTCGCTTCTATCCCTCCTCCATTTTCGTGCACACCCATCCCTTTCTTGTCTCACTCCCCGAACCGTGCTGCTTCATACGCTATCAACTAACGCAGGCTTAGGCTCTATCCTACCTAACCCCCCAATCCACATGCCCATCCCGCCCCACGCGCCCTCTGACTTTATACCGCGGCCCACACTCCCTCTTCCGAGCCTTGAGTCCACAATACAGTCTCAATAAAGCAGAGTACCTCCAACTCTACAACCTACGACCATCTACATTCGTAGAACTCGATCTCGTAGTCGAAGAGGTAGGCCACACTCTTCCCTTCCTCCTCTCTCCCCAACGCACTGCTCTCTCAGCACTCTTCTCATTTCCTCTTTACTTCCAATTCTCCGTAATCCTTCCCAGAATCTTTCCTTTTGCATTAGGCGTTTTTGTGCGGAGAGGTGTTTGGATGAAGCTGATGATTTCAAGGCCAGTTCTCGCTTCTCAGAAAGCCAGTTAAGAGATATCCTTGACACCATCAGGCGCGTATTCGAGGAGGAAGAAGGCGATATCCCAGCTGGAGCCGAGGATGAGGTAAGCGAGCAAACGGCGCATAAGCTTGAAGGTGCGAAGAGGAAGAGGGGGAGGAAAAGGAAGGCGTAGAGAAGTGTAGAGTTTGTCGGGATATGGCTGGTGTGGTGGAATGTGAATGAATATCGCAAGGTGCCGCCGGCATTTGTGGAGCAATCTACGGCACGGAGATATACCGGACCATAGCAGAATTTCAGGATTGATGATTCTAGAGTTCACCATTGTCACGATGGTCACGAAACTATCAAAGCCATTTTTAAAATATTTTGTCTGATTTGTTTGGATCTAGTAGACGCCGCGGGTATCCTTCTCCCCGCTCCCTCCACGACATCATATATCCTTCGCAAAGGATCTGAAATATACCGACATGCAATCCTTTCCGACCTGCACTCCATATATATCTCACAAAACCATACCTTAAACGCCATCGCCCATTTTAACATGGAAGTGAAATAAATAAAAATATCGGCTCATCACATCATCCCTCTAAACTCCCATTCAACACATTCTCCTTCCTTAAAAGCCACCTACTCCTTACTCTTCTTCTTTTTCTTCTTCCCCTCAGTCTCCCCCTCACCCTCCCTCTTCCTTTTCTTACCCTCCTTTTCCGCCTTCTTACTCTCCTTCTCAGCTTTCTTCGCCTCCTTCGCCGCTTTCTTTGCAGCCTTGGCCTCGCGTTTCGCTGCCCGTTCCGCCTTCCGTGCTTTCTTGGCTTCCTTCTCGGCCTTTATGGCCGCCTTCTTATCCGCCTTGCTCTTTGGCACTTCTTCGTCTATCTCTTCATCTTCTGATTCACTCTCCTGCGCTCCTGCCTCCGCATTCTCCATCTCCTCATCCTCATCCTCACTTTCCACCTCCTCCACAAGTTTCTTCTTAGGCACCTCTCCATTCACCGCAGTTGTCTTCGCTTTTTTGGCAGCCGGTTCATCGCCCGTAAGTCCGTCGGCGTCTGGATTATATTTCCTAGCTTCTTTGACTTCCCACTTCTTCCCTGTGGACAAAGGAGTCTGGTTTGCGTTTCCAATCGACTTCAACGGCCTGCCTTCCAGCGCTCTGAGTCGCTTTTCGATTTTGGCTCTTGCTTCTCGGCCCATGGCCGACTTTTCTTCCTCGGTGGGCTCGGCTTTGGAATTACCGGATGAGACACCCCAGTCGCTGAGGGCGTCAATGCGGAGACCCAGGGCGGATTTGGAGGCCAGGGCGCGGGCGATTTTGCCTTTGTTCTTGCCGGTCGCTTGGCCGATGAGCGAGGCGTGGTAGATCAACTGTTCACTACGTTAGCTCAATATTTCCTAAACCATCGCTTGTTCCGATCAAAGCCTTACCCCATATTTCGGTGTGTCGTGCTTCGTCTTCAATGCCCTGAAAAGTGCCTTCTCGGCACCCAAAATCTGGATAGTAGAACCTGGTGATTTCGCAAGGTTCATGAGGGAACCAGCATGTGCGATCAATCTTGCGCCAACGAGCTCGCCGACTAGAGCAGTCAGGTTAGGAGCGATAGCGTTCATACGCGTGGTCAGGTAGCTTGACAGCTGTTGGCGGTATTCAGAGAGATCGACGACCTGCTCGGCAAGAGCCCGGATGTTGTCCAGATCTTCAGGCAGGATTTCAGTACCCATGGAGATTTCGGCAGCGCTTTTGACAGCGCCCTCGATTTCTTCTGGGAGGATCGCCTAGACTAGTCAGAACACATTCAAAACCGTAAATTAGGTGAGGATAGCTTACCGAGAGTTCAGCCTTCTTAGCATTCGTTCGCATGCCCATAGCCAAGACCACGCGAGAGTATGCGAGGTTGTCGTTCAAGATCTTTGCAAGTTCGGGGAAATGCCATCCGTACCACTCCTTCACTCTCATCGCATACGTGTTCAGCTCCTTGTCCAAATCATCCAGCAGACCAATCGACTGGATGATCATCGTGTCCACCTTGTCCGGCGAGAACTTCAGCTTGTGTCGTGAGAGCGAGTGCGACAGACCAAGACTCATGGTATCGATGTCGGATGGCGCGAGGCTCGGGACAAGGGAAGTCATGTGTTCGCGGATGGCGCGATAGACTTCGAGGGTTGAGGAGTCGGAGATGGGCTTGAGGGAGAGGCCGGGTAGCTTAGTGATGGCGTTGCCCAGTTTGGGGTCTGCGACGGCAAGGGAGGCTTTGGTTTCGTCTTTCAGTTCGTTGAGGAGGGAGGTGAGCATGGGCGTCACTTTTCCCTCGATGAGGGCGGCGGCTTCGTTGAGTGCGCTGGCGGCATTGTCATATTTCTAGACACAAAGTCTGTCAATAAAAATTCCTGTGATTTTTTTGAACATGGTTAGACGGTACCATAAACTTCTTCAGCTTCAATGCACTGGCTGCGCCCTCTGCAGAAGCTACATCTTCGGCCAAAGTATCGCTCTTCAGCAGCTTCTTGTCCTTGGCCTTGAAGAGGGCATAGCCTGCGCTAAAATTATCATGTTAGCTGCAGCTTCCTCGGTCAGAAAAGCAGTTGCCTTACCTGGTCTCGGATAAGATGAATAGGCCCATCGCGACGGTGCAGTCGTGCCTTCGTTAAAAAGGTGGGTTGCTGTGCGGGAGCTCCTTCCCAGTCGCTGTCAAGGCCTCCTGCACTACTGCCCCAATTGATTATGCTGAGCTCTTTCTCTCAATTGATATCTGCCACTATACACATATGCGTTGTCGTTGTCTCGTGGTGCGTCGAGAGGTGAGATAATTGTCGTGAAGTTCACCCACGACGAAAAAAATTGTCCAAGTTCGAAAATGCCAAGCCGCTTCCGGAGCTTAGCTTCACTCCAGCTCCAGTTTCGCCGACGTTCACCCAGCACCTCACCCACTCCCAGCATAAGGTATACTCTTCATTCAATCTATCGTCGCTATGACTTAAAGATACCCCTAAGTCTTTTCTTCTTTCATTCGTTCTAACTGTCCATCTAACATCATGTCATCAAGCATAGGAGGCGACCGAAAAGTCTCGCTTGGCCGCTCAGTACGAGGAACCACACCACGACTCAAAGACCTTGCATCCACCCCCGAGAGCCCTCGAACACCCCTCTTCCGCTCCACATCCTCCGCCTACGGCTCTCCTGGCGGCAGTTTTCGCACCGAAGATGAATACATAGTCCTCGAGCTCGGCTCGCGATTTGTTCGCGGCGGATTCCCAGGCGAAAGCACACCGCGATGCACGCTATCGTTTGGACCAGATGAACAACGGCGGGTAGGAGATTACAGGCAGTGGGATCCAGAATACACACTGGCGCGAAGGAAGAGGAAAAGAGGGCAGGAATGGGGCCAGGAGTACGAGTTATACCAAATGGATCTGAGTCAGCTTGATATGGGGCTTGTGGAAGATAAATTTGAGAGGGCGATGCGGGAAGCATACAACAAGTATTTTTTGCTGGATCCGAAGCCCAGAAGGATATTACTTGCCTTACCGCCGCTCATGCCACGTCAATTGCTGTCGACAGTGCTAGGAGTCCTCTTTGGCAATTTCCAAGCTCCAAGTATCACACTCATGGCCTCTCCCGTTCTATCAAGCGTCGCAGCAGGACTACGTTCAGCACTCGTCGTCGATATCGGCTGGGCCGAAACTACCGTGACCGGCATCTACGAATACCGCGAAGTGCATCAACGAAAATCTATTCGCGCAGGGAAACTTCTTAGCAAGGAGATGGCCAAGCTCCTAAACCATGAACTCGACGAATGGATCGATGATCCCAATGCTCCCAAGACAGAAATCAGTTTCGAAGAGGCAGAAGAAGTCCTCAGCCGCGTCGGGTGGTGCAAATCGCGGCCAAAATCCAACCGCCGCACCCTCTACTTCCCCGCTCGCACATCACCGGTCCTTGAAGAATTCGAAGATGCGGTCGAATCCCCAGAACCTGTCATCACTATCCCATTCCCCCGCAATGTTCCACCGACTGAGTTAACCATCCCATTCGCATCCCTCGCCAAGCCAGCCGAAACCGCACTTTTCGCCCCAAACACTGCGCTAAACGAATTCGACGACGACGAGCTCCCCCTGCACCACCTAATCTACCGCACTCTTCTTTCTCTCCCCATGGATGTCCGCGGACTCTGCATGTCGCGCATCGTAATCACGGGCGGAGTATCCTCCTTACCTGGCCTCAAAACTCGGATCCTGAGCGAACTGGATGCGTTGGTGCAACAGAGGGGTTGGGATCCCGTGCGCTCATACGGCTCAGCCAGCGAGCGCCACGAACGAATCTTGCGAGAACGAAAAGAGAATCTAGAGCGGCGACGCGAAGAAGGAACAGATAAAGTGGGAGAGAGTTTGAACCCCGAAACGCCTCTGTCTGCGGCTCTTCAGGAACAGGAAGAAGATGCTATTGAGCATAAATTGGCGCATTTGGCATTAAAGAATGGGCCACCACCTGTATGTACGACTGGTGGCACGATCCGTGGTGTAGAAACGTTGGGAGCGTGGGCGGGAGCCTCTTTGGTCGCGCAGCTTAGGATTAGGGGCATTGTGGAGGTTGAGAGGGATAAATTTTTACAGCATGGACTTGCGGGCGCGAATAGAGAGAAGGACGTTTCTGTCGTTCCGCAACGCCAGAGTATAGGTCCTGGTGTCGGACGCGGGGCTGGGGAGAGAGGGAGTTGGACTTTGGGCGTGTGGGCTTAACTGTGTCTGAGGTGTATGCAGAGTAGAATTGTGATACGCAACGAGGACATTGTCTGTAGGTGTAATGTAACGAAGTGCTGTTATCATCACTTTTTAAGCTTGTTATTGAAGCGTTCCGTCCCATTCATACCTCGGCGGGAACCTGGACCCTTCACTGTATTCCAGCCGAATCCGTCCTCCTGTCTAGGCAAATACATTTGATTCTATAAAGCTTCATGTAAGAATATCATAGGCAGCGCATCGCTAGAGTAACTTCCTTAGACGTGATGGAATTTGTATCCTCCCACTGGAAGTAAACTAGGGTGCTATAAGCCCGTCAGCCCTTACTAATGTCTAAAACTCTGCACTAGCACGAAGAAGGCCTAGCGCAGAACTGCAACGAGGTGGTTTCCAAGATTCGCATTCATTTTATCACACCAAAACTCATCAACCTTCTTCGACGCCTTACAACAGGCAGTCCATTAAGAACGTATGGGCACCAAGGGGTTGTAAGTCAGGAGGAATTCGTCCTAGGGGCTTCCCAACTGCGCCCCGCACACTACTCTTATTTAAACTTGTATGGTGCGACGAGCTTTTTCCTGGTCCTCCAGCCTCTGCACACCTGTCGACGACAACAAATCATGAGTAAGACAATACTAACCTGTTCTTAACGTGTTCTGATATTATCAGATCAACGTAACCCAATAAATCGACTCAATGAGGTGCAACCTCTCTACTTCTATAGAGAGGATGAGAATATACCCGACAGCGACAATGAGGACGCAGTAATTAGAATGGAAGATAATTCTTCGCCCCAGGAATCTGGTGGCGCAGAAGCAGAACCTGGAGATGATGATGTAAGTGTTCATTAATGGTGGTCCAAATCTGTTCTGAGCATAATTATAACCTATTCTCATCTTAAGGCCGAACACTCAATAACAGTCCTTACCTCTGGATCATCAAATCCTTTAACAACCCTAGAGGTTGAGCATAGAACGATCCTTCCTGAATATCCAGAGACATCAGAAGGCGGCTATACATACTGTGTTAGGACAGGGAGTACGGAATCTAACGCAGTGCGTCAAGATGCGCTACAGGTAAGGAATGTGTTATATTATATCTAGAACATGTTTACCTTCTGTTTAGTTTCAATACTGTCGACGGCAAAAGAGTCCTTCGAAGAGAACCACGTGCTTGTTTCTGAATGGACCTGCGTTAAGGTATAGATACCAATGTACCGGAGTAAAATGCTGTGAATACATTCATAGCACGTTGTTAACACGTTCACATACGAAAGTCACACCTGAAACTTGGGAAGAAATCCGACAGGCACGGAAAAACATAGATAGAAATGAGCCTGATAAACGAAAACGGAATTCGCTAAGGTAAACATAATAATCTTTTCTATGTAATATACTAACATTTTTAGCCTCTATCTTGCTACGCGACATCGATTTGATATAGGAATCTCCTGCCCTAGTCAGACAGATCAATGCGCGCCTGTAGTACGCCAGATGGGAAGAGAGGTACTCCACAACCAGTTCCGAAGTTGTTCACAAAGTGATTAGAATACGTGTCTAACATGATTCAGACCGTGTCAGGTATCAGGCAGTGGTATATTGGTTGTAAAGCCTGGAGCTGGCGTACAGCTCAAACAACCCGACATTTCTTTAAGCTTCTTACAGATCAGCACGATATTGACTATTTAAATCAGCTATTTGTAGATGGGCTTGATGAACAGGAAGAAAACCCGGAGTTTTGTGGCGTAATTGAGACGACTGCATCAAGATTCAAGCAATGTGGTAAGTTAATATATTCACAACGCGTTCGCATTCTGTTGCTAACTTGTTTTAAAGGTATTGATCATCCACAGGGCCCAGGGACACTCAAAATAAAAGAGTGCAGTGTGGAGTTCCACATTATTATCCCTATAGATTTACAGCATACACCCTACTATCTATTTTCCTCACATGGAATACATTCACATCCTCCTCCTCCTCCGCATAGAGCTCCACAGAAAATAGCTGATGAAATCATTGAGCTAGTTCGCCGAGAACATGATTCAGCTCTAACATGTTGTAAGCATAGTCTTAACGTGTTTTGAACGTACTACTAATATGTTATCGATTAAGCCAAGTTTCTGAAAGGGCCTTATCTTGAGGAATTCTGCCGTAAACACCAAAGGTCCTCTCTGATCGAAATTCATTCTAGATTTTCAAATCTAGATCGAATTTCAAGAGCAATTTATAGAGAACGGCTTGTCTCCTTTCCTGCTGGCCAGGAGTTAGAGGGCGTATTGTTTGAGTGGAGGACAAGACATCAGGATCCTTCAACGGTATGTAACATACCCCAATATATTCTCAACACGTTCTCATGTGAATACCAACATGTTTACATCGACAGGCCTACATACAGCATGTCTATGTCGACGAATTCGGTGCTATGGCCGTTTGCTTCTTTCAAGAGCAGGCTAGGCTTTTTGCTACCCAAGATACATTCCAAGTGGATATGTCCTTTAAGCGGGTTTTCAGATATGGCTTTCGTGAGATCATTTTTGCGGTTTTCCATGAGGAGCATGGAACACGTAAGTAACCATATTCCTATTGTAGTTAGAACTCGTTCCTAACATATTAAAGTTATCACCCTTGCCCGAGTTATAGTAAACTCGGACCGAACGAGGACATACCAAATCTGTTTTGAAAGGCTGTTTCAACTACTTTCGGAACGTGTTCAAAAAAGACTCAAATGGCGTCATCTTGATGGAGAAGGGATTGATGGACTCACAATTGACATGGATGCGAAGCAGATGACCGGTAAATATATCATAACGTGTCTAGAATCACATCCTAACATATCATATAGGATTAGGAGAGTATCTCTCTACGATTGATTCCCAGCGGCACCCCTGGCAATGGCAACTTCAGAATGTAATTATATTCTGTCGAGTTCACTTCAACCGAAGTATTACCAATGCTGTAAATGGAATCCCAGAGACAGGATATTCAGTTCATAGGCGTATGAGAGCTATTTTGTCATGCCAGAGTCAATCCGACTACATGACTCTCTGCCAGCTTCTTCAAGGTTTGTAAAGTTATTCACAACGCGTTTAAAACTCGTTCTCATCCTCTGTTCTAGATCACGAAGAGCCGGCTGTTCAGAGGTGGGCAGTCCATAAAATGCACCCAGTGATTGCGGCTGGCCTAAATAAGTCCTGCTCATTAATGCCGAATCACATTTGGGACAGATTGTCAAAGAATTGTAATGCAGTCGAACAGGCTGCAAACCAGTCTTATTCATATGGGGCAGGCCTTCGATTACTAGCCGCAATTTGCCAGTATGAACCACGTTCTCGAGCAGTTTTGAACACGTTGCTTACTTATTTCAGAGCTCAGGAACTCGACCGGCGTGATATGGAGCAGTATTGTGCCAGGGATCAGTTCGGAATTCGCAATTCGCCCCCTTCAGCATCACCATCTGCCCGCTATATAACCAATTCATCCAGGGACAGTATGTATATGCGGATTGTACTATCTTGATTAATGAACGATTTGCTAACTGGTTCTGCACGCGATTAGAACGTAAACGCACACAAGAGCTTGATTATCCCACTACACTTCCTGATACGGACGATAACGATACAATTTTATTTCAGGCTTCATCTTCTGGTGTTGTAAGGGCTCGTTCTAGAACTAGAGGGTCACGGTCTCTATCAAGAAGTGTATCAAGATCTCGCTCAGTATCAAGGGAAATGCAATCTCTGCAAGAAGATGATGGGTCTAGGTAACGTTCTAAACTTGTTATAATACATTCCCATTCTAATATATTAGTTTTAGCATATCAACGGCCCCTCGTGGACTAAAACGACAAGCCCTTAGTAACAATCGGGAACTGCAGCGTCGATGGTCTGAGCTTGAATTGAAAGAAAAGGAAATTGAACTAGAACGGAAATAACTTGAAAACCTTAGGCAGAGGATTGAGCTTGAGGAGAGGAAGCGTGCGTTGGGTATGTAGAATAACAGAACATGTTTTGGACATGTTCGCAAAGCATGCAAAATATATTGGTTTGGTTATAAATGTTATTTCCGTTGGTTTTTAATTCAAACCTGGTATTATTTTTGAGAGCGGAACTTGTTATGAACATGTTCATATTCTTTTCGAGGTATATTCATATTAAGATTAACTTTACATTCTCGGCTATTTAAAGTCGTATCTAAGCACGCAATGGAATATTGTTTATAAGTAGGCCTATATTGAAGCTACTTATGAGAACCGGTCCTCATAATGTTCCCATACAATTGAGAAACCAACCCATAGGGTCCTTACTCATCCTCAATAATAGATTCTGAACATCTTCAGAAGAGTTTTGTGAAAGAAAACCATAGTCTCCTTTCTCGTCCTAGAAAGTACCATGCTCCGAATATGTTGAGAACCACTTCTCAAACCGTCGACCACTACAGCTTTTATGAACACATTCGGAGTCTGTTAAGAACACCGCGGTTTTATCACTCATCTTCACTGTCTTTACCAGCCTAAAAAGAACTTGGCATTGACATAGTCGTCGCTCCATTTGCACACTGAACAAGTTAGGGACACGTTCAGAAGGTGTTGGAAACGTGTTATGCCAGTTTTGCCTTGATCTTTGCACCACGCGCACGGAACATGTCCGCCGGCACCTTTCACCATATTAGCAGCCTTGGTGAAATTGACTTGCCATGTTATGAGTGTAATCCGAACATGTTGTGAATGCGTTGCGAAGATATATCTGCCTTTAATAATTTTTTTTGGTTTGCAGTGGCATGTTCCGGAATCTCAAATCATTCAGACTCTGTTGGCGGAGCAGTGGACCCAATAGAAGCTAGAGGATTACGAGGACGAGTGCGCATTGGTGATGGTGTTGGGATTCAGTTCTCAACCTGTTCGAATCCCGTTTGAGCATTGGGCAGCTCATCGTGACGCTTCATCATGGCAGAAACAAAGCTAAACACGTTAGAAATACGTTCCAAACACATTCTCAATACATACTCCTAGCAGTACCGATCTGCATCAAACTTGGATTGCCTGCATGCCCAGCACTAACAACAGTGACTTCAGGATGCGCTCTTTGGAGGTGGTTGACCAGCGATCCGCATGTGCCAAGCTTCTTCTGAATGTGTTCCACACACGTTAGCATTAGATCCAAAGATCGAAAACGAATTTCAATGGAATCGGAACATGTTCAAGACTGGATTTGAACTTACCCCACAGGGCTCCTCATCTATTTTGACCCTGCAAAAGACCTCCCCATACATCACTACAGCCTCATGTTGATTTTTCTGGAGATTTTGAGAACATATTCTGAATGTGTTTAGATCTGATTGTATTTCACATCTGAGAATCTAGCGGCGCCTGCGATCGAGCGCTAAATAGGCAGTGTAGGCGGGCTACAATGCGATTAAAACTTGCTCAAAAGCCGATTTAGGCGTACTTAAACTGGCTTCAGGCTGAGAGGCCATCGATTACGATGATCTGAATAGATTTAGAATTTGTTGGGGTGGTGGTGGTACTTGGTGGGTTGAGCTTTCGTGTACAGCAAGGCTTGGCGCACTGGCCGAGGTTTTAGTGTGGTGGGCTGCGCTACATCCTGAGGTTTCCCTGGCCCCCAGGCCAGACACCGATTCAACCTTCTATGCCTGTATGTGCAGGCACAGGCGCGAATGTCTACTTCAGACGATACTAGCGGCTTTTCAAATTATATTCTTCGAGCATAACATCTAGCATCTTAATTGAGTCAACAGTTGGTCGTAAGAGCGTCGAAATCACGTAAGCAACATAAAGCGTCGAGGTCCTTCTCCTATCGAATTTGAAACAAAGCGCCAATTCTGTTGGGAGAGTTTATGTATTGGCAGCTGGAAGTACTCATAAATATTGTCTTGAACATGATGCATTAATTGCTTGAAGGTATGACTGGTTAAGTACATAATAATCAAATGGGCGGTAACGACAGTATGACCGCACCAATGATGCTGTTAGCATCTGTACCTTGGGTTCTGCCCACCTGAGCGCAAGATAGCAAGGTTGCCTACCGTGGTTATGCCAACAAATTCTATGTCCATCAGTATTCTATAACTTGATAACAGGAGCCGAATTTCCTGAAGGTTATGAGAGTGTTCCTTTGTCCCTGCTTTTTTTGATCGGCTTCTGCGAAATTTTTCCTTAATGCCATAGGATCGGAGTGCGCCTCATCGCAATTCCAAAATTGAAGCTTTAATGGAGAGGCCAATTTAAACTCCTCAAGACCAAGTGATCTAAGCATCCTCCATTTCTTCATCTTCCTTATCGCCCTCTTGGTCAGAGTCATCTCTATCAAATTTCAATACTTTCCGCATACATGGGCGCTTCCTATAGCTCTCCGTTGGCCAGCCATATTCCAAAAAGATGACCGTAAGCTTGTTTTCATCGCCGTCAATGTCTCGAGGACCGCATGCAAATTCGACTTCTCCTTGCGGATGTGGAATCTTTTTCATGGTCAGCGCTACATCAATTGCCATCAGAATATTGTGTTTCTACAAGCTCCAGTTCCCAGAATTGCTTCTTCAACATTTCAAAGTCTGCCGCGGTATACGTGGGATATCTCATCCACTGCTCGCCGAACACTTCGCCATCACTAGTTCGGGTCAAGGCACTCTCGACATTGTCCGGATGCTATGGGATTAATTAAATACCAGGCCTCTAGGCCGTCTGACAGCAACAGGCCTAACATACCTGCGATAGATCAGTGATATTTTTTGGTCCAACTTGGAAATCACACGATGTGAAAGTTCCTCGCTTCGTATCGACAAAGATGTGATGACCATTTCTCCCTCTCGCAAAACCTAGCATCAGCACATGTGGCGAGAGAATCGTTTCGAATGGCTCAGGATCGATGTTGTGAGGTCCTGGTCCATTGAAGTTGCTGCAGTCTACAGCCTCGCAATTTCCATAGGTCTGACACCATTCCCAATCTTCATCCAAGGCTAGGTATACCACGTTGCGCATCAAATCAATCACGTAGTCGTTCTTCGGAGAAGAGAATGTTATGTTCTCGGGATACGGTCATCCTCCAGCTAGCGGAGGGCAGATCGCATCGCTAGGAAGATACATACTAACAAGGAACTTTTAGTAGTCGGTGATAGCTAAGACGACTTCATCGCGGGAGTATGTTGGTAGGTTAGACGCCACAATTGACAGGAAGAGTTGAGAAAGTGGGCGACTTGAGGAGAGCTCCGGATACGGACTGGGCCGTAGTGGAGGCCAGCGAAGAAATTAAGTAAGCGTGCCAAATGGAGTCGTCGTGTTGTGGAAGTCGTTGCGGAAATTAAATTGGGGGCCAGGGTGCCATGAACGTGACACAAGAAATTAAGCAATACTGAATAGCGTGATGCAAACTTCTCACTGCATGACCGCAATCTTCCGAATGCAGTCAGACGGACTTCAGATTCAGCCTCCGTCCCGGCTTGCAATCGCTGAGTGGATTTAATTGGACATGTTTCGTGTTTTTCTCTAGGCCCAGGGGAAAACCCACCCATGCGAAAATCCTCCTTTTCGGCACGACTCACATGTGGAAGACCTTGTTACCGATTTTGATCAAACGCCACGCATAACACCCCTGTAAGTCTGAAACCGTATTCCTCGTGTTCATCCTTCATCTTCTTATGAATGCAACTATCTTTTGAGTGGTCGCCCAAGTGGGATCTTTATTGGGTAAAGATCGTGTCCTTAGCTTCATCAATCAAGTCCGTACTTAAGGGACATGTGTGCGCCCATGACCAGGCTCGTGGATTAAGTATCGATAGTGTTTCTTTTTTTAATCTCTCATTCTCATATCATTCCTTTTGATACTGCTCTCAGATCACAGTCGTTACCTAGCCATTCTTTTACTTGTATGATTATCACTTCATCATGAAGTACTTCGCGTTTTTCCTTCTCTTGGCGGGCGCCCAGCTCGCTGCGAGCAGTCCCATCAATGGCCCCAAGAATTCGAGATCACCTCTTGACTTGAAGCCTCTGCCAGCTGATTTCGACCCCTCAAACCTCAAAAATTCTAAGAGAGGCCCGCTTGACTTGAAGCCATTACCAGCAGACTTCGATCCAGCGAGCCTCAAGAATTCTAAACGAGAACCTCTCGATTTAAAACCCCTTCCAGCAGATTTCGACCCTTCGAACATCAAAAAATTTTAAGAACGAAGGCAGAGATCCCGCAAAGCCCAAGCCGAAGCCCCCGAAAACTCAGGCGCGGCCTCCTCTCCAAACTCAAGCGCCTCCACCCAAATCGAACCCTCCCAAATCGAATCCTCCCAAATCGAATCCTCCCAAATCGAATCCTCCCAAATCGAATCCTCCCAAATCGAATCCTCCCAAATCGAATCCTCCAAATCGAATCCTCCCAAATCGAATCCTCCCAAATCGAATCCTCCCAAATCGAATCCTCCCAAATCGAATCCTCCCAAATCGAATCCTCCTAAGTCAGATCCACCAAAAACGACCTCCGAAATCAGACCCGCCGAATACTTGTGCCCCACCACCATCGTCATTGTTAGGAAGGATAGCTAGGCAATAAGTTTATGTAATCATCATTGGCGCGCAAGCGCTTAGTAGATAGCGCCCTTCTCTACTTCCGAAGGACGAGTTAGATACACAGAATACACACACTTTTCATACACTCGTTTCACCCTCTTGGCCCTACTTTTGGCCCGCCCTTAGAGTCATCAGCGAAACCGTTAAGCTCAGGAGCAGCATCGTCATCGAAGTCTATCTCGATTTCATCATCTGCTCCTGCATCTTCTAGTTCATCCTCACTTGCTCGTTCATTATCCGCTAGTTCATTGACCTCTATTTCTTCTGCTTCATCGGCATTCAGTTCAGTAGATCTAGTTCGTCGGTGCCTGGCATGTCGGTTTCCAGCTAGTCGGTTTCCGCTTCATCCGTGAGCTCCACTGAAATCCCTGTTAGCACTTCCAGCCCTGTCAGGTCTGAGCCTGTTTCCATCTCTGCTAACTCCGGTTCAGTTTCCAGCCCCGCCTCTATCGCCAACTCCGCCAGCTCTGGATCAATTTCTAGCTCAGCCAGTTCGGGGTCAGTATCACTCTCTGCAAGCTCTGGCTCAGTTTCAAGCTCGGCTAGCTCTAGATCAATCCCCAACCCAGCCAGCTCCGGTTCCATCTCCAGCTCCGCGTCATCTGGATCTTTGAGCTCTACAACTCTCATTACTTCATTTTCATCTTCGCCCACCCCATCGGTCAAGGCATGTTCATTCAGGCCGAAATCACTGTTCAAGCGCGCGAACGGAGATGTGACCACGTACGGTAAGTTAGCTGTTCTCCTCTCAAATCATGACATCCCGCTGGCATTCATACAGATGCCGAAGGTTGTAACGGCGGTGACGACGGACACAGCACCGTAATCACAAAATTCGTCGCAGTCGAAAATGTCTTCGAGCAGAAATGCAAGAAGGAATGGGGACAAGCGTGCTACCACTACTACTACTCTGTCATCGAGAACAATCCTAGATGGAGGTGTTTAACATGTGGTGACGCCTAAGAGCGCAACGACGGCGATGCCACAGATATTTGGCAAAACCAGCACACGAACAAGGAATGGAAAGCTTATTTCCTGATATTCATGCACAATGTGCGAAAAAAACGCTGCCGGAAAGATATCACGACTAACCTTTGCGATCGTGACCAGTATCTGCCAGCATATTTCATACCTCCTGGCACCAAGGAGCACAATGCTGGACAGATCATCCAATGGCTGCCACAGGCAGAGAACAAGGGAGTAGGAAGCATGTGGAATGGATTTTGCAATGAGAACGACGACGGTAAAGGCAGCAGGCAATTGTTCGACAAGGACGCCGAAAAGAACAGCAAGAACAAGATAGGTAAGGTTAACGCAAACCTCGTTGATCCCAGGCAGGCAGGCAATAAAACTGAATCCAGGGCCCAGATTAGAATTGTACGACTGTTACGTCCTTCGAGGCAACGTACATCCACACGGTATTTGTCATGGAATTCGAAGGCAACATGCCCGGAAGGTCGCAGGATTGGGGCCTAAAGGAAAACCCGTGCTGATTTGCTCCCTCAGTACAAGAAGAAGCCATCGAAGGAGAGAATCGAGGCTGCGGAAAAGATTAAGGCGACTTTGTCCAGAGCAAGATATCATTAGCCATATTCCTACCATCGAAGTCTTTGACGATAACTTTGAAGTCTGCATCGTCGACGTGTCCTGTAGGCTTGAGATGGATGAGGATTAACGTCATCCAGTGCGAGAGCGAAGATTGCGCTAAGAAGCGCAAGGGGTGCTGCATGATTCCAAAATTGCTACAATTATTTCTAGGAGACTGTTGAGGAGGAGGTGGAGTCGTGCCAACTAAGAACCCTGATACTATTCCTATTGCTGTTCCTCAAACCATGGTAAAGGTGATCAGGGCGAATCAGAGAAGATCGGTGTCTCCTGAGCCTCCGAGAGCGATTGGAGCAGTTGCATATTAAGTGGGAATCTCTCGAATCTCTGACGTTTGATGGACGAGGAAAGTAGAAGTTTGTAGAAATTTTCGTACATGTATTGTATGGTATAGGGGCATAGATAGAGAGGATATTTGTATGTGCTTTCACACGCCATGCTCACTCTGAAGTGATGCGTTCTTAATCTTGTTTCAACTTTAAAAGGAGTGGTAGGAAATAAAAAGTGTATGTGAGCTTAGTGGTCGGATTTCATGCACACTTTTGGCATGGATCACGTGTTGATTGAAGTAAATGCCACATCACCACCTCATCGGGTCCCTCTCTATAGTCACCCACAATTCAACGTTACATATTTTATATCTTCTCCCCGCAATCCTTCCCTCGCCTTGGTTTTCCGCCCGCTAAGTACGGTATACAACATCTCTTCATTTAGATCTTGCTGACGACACATCAAAATGAAGATTACCTCCTCCCTTCTCCTCGCCGCCGCTCTGGCCTTAAACAGCACCTCCGCAACCCCGATCTTATGTTCTACAGCAACACCAGTGCCATTATATTCGCTGTGCGAGAAGGACTGCATCGAAAATGGTGAGCAAGTTTCTATGGAAAGACAGTAGCCAAGTCGGGGTTCGGCTGAGCTAATTCATGATGGATTACCAGCGCGAGCGAGCTTCCTACCTAAATCTATCGCCGCATTTTACTTCCGGTAGGACACCGCAAACAAGAACACTTCTAAGATTATTTCTCTGGGCCAGTACTGCCTGTATTAATGACTACAAAGAAGCGAATAGAGCTAGATATGGGTTATCACACAGGAGGATCTAGGATTTGCCCGGAAATATAACGTTGGGTGTAAGTTGAAGTTTGAGATACAGTGTAATTTGTTTCACCGGAGCTGGGAGTTGCTGAACTTCTGTCCTTGTTACCTGGCTACCATATCTCCTTTTCCCCAGGCGAATAGGCCTACACAATCGCAAAAAAAAAAAAAAAAATTTCCCAGGGTTATGTTTTTATAATGTGCCAATTCCACACTCCCTCTCGTTTGCAAAATAGTTAGCTCAGCTTCGCTGGAATAATTGAGAAGCAGCAAAGTCACTTTCTGCAGTGCCTTGCCATCCATCTAACTTCCCAATCATGCCAAAAAGCCTATCTATCCATTTCGGCAACCGTGCTCGAAACCGAGTCCACCAGGTCTCAATATCTATTCCAGCCTTTGGCCGCTCATCCCATACATTCAATTGCGTCCTGAACCGGTACGATACCCATTGGCGAACAATAAACGGGACGATAAACACAAGGTAAATAATCCACACCATATCTAGAACCAAGTATGCGATATCTATCGCAGTAATTGCATGGGCTCGATGTCGATCGATTATGAACAGGATCTGGGACACGGGAAGGAAGACGGCCGGTCCCGGGATCCTTTGGAATACGAAGGTGATTAATGATGCTCGACCAAGGGCGGTGAGGGCGCTCCAACCGAGAAGACTTGCTATATAAACGCGCAGAATTGTGGATATGAGAACGAGAATGAGTAATGGAATTGAAATAGATAGGTAGATGTGGATCCATGACATGCTTTCTCTTGGTCCGAACATTGATGCTGTTGTCGTGGCTCGGGAAATACGGGGAAGAGGTGTCGGGCTACTTGTTGTATCGTTAAGTATGGTGATATGCCAGGAGGTGGAATCAAGCTGATACAAATCGTATATAGGTAGGTCCGGAGGAGTGGAAGTAGGAGAAGCGGGGCATAGACGGATCGCGCGGATAGGGCAGTCATACAGAGCTTTGAAGGTTTCTTGCTTTTGATCCTTGGGGTTAGGGATGAGGAGGGCGACGCCCTCTCCAGTCGAGAGATGGAATAAAAGACATGAATGGCGGTACTCTTCAGAAGTGTCGCCAGTTACATCCCACTGGGAGCGGACACAGGTGACTTCCCACCAATCGCCACCCATTATGATAGCGAAAGTAGAATGTTTTGAAAGAGTTTCGCGGAGAATCACAACATTTGGTGCAAAAGGATCAAGCATACCCCTTTTTCGATCCAGGATAAGATTCCGGTCAGCGTCGAAAAACATCAGCGGCAGCTCATATATCCGGTCGCGACCAAGTGTTGTTGGCACCCACCGATCCATCCTTCTGCTCCCTCCTCGCTGCAATCTCGGCCCCGTATTGTAAAGCAGCGACATCGGCAATACACCTGTGCTCCACAGCATGGATTTGAATCTCTCGTCTGGAGGGTACTTCATTACTTGATAAGAGTGAAAACCAAGTAGATTTGCAAAGATGGCGGGAATATCTTCTGCTTTGGTGGTGGAACGGGAGGAGAGCGCGTTCCAGACGGCTACTAGGTGTTGAACCCACTGGCTCGAGTCTTTGCGAAGTTGAAGTGAGCCGCAGAAGAGCATGGTGTCTTCCGATAAACTGAATATATGCATAGACCGAGCGTGGACGTCCTTCATTGATTGGTAAATGTTGATGCCCAAAAGATTTTGACATGTATATGGTGTCTGTTTAATCTTGCGAAAGCTGCGAATATGGATGTTGAATCGATCGCGAAAGCTGAATTTCGAAACAGCCTCCCAGAAACCAATCAATTTTGTTTCCTTCATTATATCCTCCGTACCGTCATCACCCTCTCCCGCAAGCGCTTCAGGAAAGCTGGCTGTTGGATTCACCGCCCCATCTTTGAACTGGAAGTAAACAAATGGCGTCAAGGAACCCTCTTGATAAGTCCAACAGCGTCCCATCCACGCACAATAATTGATCCTCGCAAGCACCTCACTTTTACTTATCTTTTTCATCTCAAACATTTGAAGAGTAGAGTCCAGAACAAGCACTTGAGACGCCCGGCCATATATAAACGCCATCTGGTTAATTGCTCTACTCTTAAGCTCCTGTGTCTTCTTGTCGTCACCGACAGGAATGCATAGCGTATCCATCCAGAAAAGCGTCGTGCGGGATGTCTTGCGGAGCGAGAAAGCTAGGCGAGCGATATCTATAGATACGGACCCGAAACTATGAACAGGGCGGAAATCCCCCCGGCGGTGCTTCATGCTGGGATGGGGGAGATTCTCGATGTAATTTTTTAGACGAACCAACTGGCACTGAGGTAGCGCATTTGAGTAAGGGTTCCCGAGGCCGTCGGACCAGACGTGGGATATGGCTACGTAGCAGTCGCGAGATTTGGCCGGACGGACATGGAGTTTAATCTTTCCTAACTCGGGCCTTGAGATGGAGACAAGAGGAATGCCGCCCCTGTCTATGATTCGTCGAACTTCTTGATCATCTACCTGAACCAACGGGCATGGTTCCAAGGGAGGTTCACTAAGAGTACTGGCATTTTCAGCATCAAGGACGTCTCTCCTTCTAGCCGATATGTTGCAGATATGCCGGTTCTTATACCTCCCTCCATGGACGTTGCTGGCAATGCAATGCGTATCCGGACACCGATCATGATCAAGCTCATTAGGATTCGGCCAAGGAAGGCATGATAGATAGTAAGCCACGACTTCATTGTGAAGCCGTTCAACCTGCTTGATCTGGGAGCGACAACATCCGGCATCTCCCAACCGTTTTACGTTGAGGGGATGGGTAGAGAAACCCTTGACGAATTGCCAGTTGCAGTACTCGGCTAGAGTATGAATGAGAATTCGAACAGACACCTCGACTTCAGCCACTGGAAAGCAGGGGGTTCGGGAAAGTGCATTTTGTTCAAAGATTTCTAAGACATGGACGGCGGCTTCTAGAAATCGATGCTCTCTCTTCCAACCGCTGTCCGATCTATGCTTCTGAAGAGCGTAATCGAGAAATGGGCGGGAGCGTATAGTCCCGGGCCTGGAGGAATCTGTGGCGAAATGCAAGAGTTCTTCTATTGTTATGGAGCCTATGAAGAATTCGGCGAGAAGGCCAAAATACAGCCATGATTGGAGAAGGGTTGCCAGCTTTTCGGGAGATTTCTCTTCAATTATGAATGCTGGAGAAGGAAAACCATGACGAGATGGGAAGTTAGAGAAGCCGAGAAAGTCGTAGGGGATAATTTCTAAGAGCGGTAGATCGATTCCAGGCAATGACTCTGGAGATGTCGGGACGAGATCCATAGGGGTTCTCACCCGCTAGGCCAAGAACATCGGAAAGAGAATCAGCAAACAAACACAACAATAGCCTGAAAAAATCTGACAGTCTGAAGCGTAAGAAGTCAGGAGGTCGTAAATACATCGGAACGAGATGTATCCATGGTGCAGACAGAATGTTTGAGGGAGTTAGGTGCGGGTTGCGCGGGAGAAGAGAGCATGTCCCGAACGTCTGGTTATTGCGGCGTAGCATTAAGACGCCTGCAAAAAGGATTGGCCGTAAAATCCGATCACAAAAATAATTAAGGTTCTTGACCGGCGCTTAGGTGTTCATTGGTTGTGACTTTGCATGGATTGCGGGCGATTAAATGCGTCTGCCCCATCGACAAGAAACGATCATGAACATTTGTACTCAGTTCTTCAGCAGATACTCATAAAATGTTTGAAATCTGTGTTTTGAAGCGCAGAAATTTCGGTGTGATCCACGGACGTTCCTGGCGTCAACTAAATTTCAGTTATCGTTTTTAAATGGAGGGTAAAAGTATGCAAAGTTGGTATTTGACCTCATCATGTTCACCGCTGCTAAAGCGTAAAAGTACAGATTATCGGGCGAATAATGTGATTTGATGTGCACTCGACGTGTTCGCATGGATACTGTCACAAGTGCGAGATCATAGATTGAGAAACGATACCAATGATTAGACGGGTATACAAAAGAAGCCAGCCGGATGCACCCAACCGTCCTAAAACCATACTCCAGCCCTTGAAGCCCAATTTCAAAAGGACTGCTCGCCTTTCTTCCCTCGTCCTGTTTCAATTCTGATTCACACAATTCCCCATTTTTTCATGGTCGATTGACGTTTAGTGCTGCGGCTGGTACTGCGCGGGTTGATACGCCTGGTATTGCTGACCCTGGAGCTGCGGCTTATATTCCATTCCTCCGTGCTTCTGCGGTTGCTGATTGACCGATTTCTTCGCCTCTTCCCAATATTTTGCCTCCTTGTCTTGCTGAACCAAGTCACAGCAGGAACAACAGCATGCACAAAGACAGTCCTTGCAACCGTTACCCGCAAGGTGATACTTCGCTCGCATGTCGCCACGCTGAATCATGGGAAGGATGAATGTCAGAGTTCCTCCGGTAAGACAGGTGATACCAGTGAAAGCCATGCACTGGAAAACTGGTTAGTAAATTGAACCCATGAGCGCATCGCACTCGAAGTCGAGCAGAGGAAGAGTGTGGAAAGAGCTTACAGAAGCGTTGCAACAGCTGTAGGCCTTCAGGTCTCCGTCTTGCTTAATCCGGTGGCGCGTTCGACCATAGGTGATGCATGGGCAAAAGCAGGTAAGCATGCCTATTGTCATTATTAAAACTACATCATAGGTGACAGAAATTTAGACGGATAGTTACATGTGCCAAACGGTCTGCAGCAGGAGCTGCCATTGTGGTGCCAATTTTGCTTTTCGTAGGCAGTCATGTTAAAAGTTCGAAGATGCTATGGAAAGCGAACTATTCGAAGAATTGATGTGGTTTAAGTTCGAGGGATAATGCGACAGACAATACGGGTGCTCTGATGGGAGAGCAAGACAGTTTCCGAGTGTCTTGCCTCGAAGGAATCGAAGGAACGACTGAATCAAATATGAAGCGGAAGAAACCAAAAAGTCGCTCACAAAATGTAACTACCTTTTGCGGAATCGCGACAACGCAGGAAGAAAATCTGACACAATCTTCGACAACACAACGAGTAGCACCCCGCGTATATGTACTTCCCCATCATCTCAGGAAATGACAGTAAGCTGCGCAGCACGGTCGTATTTGGAAATCCTGTACGCCGTGGCGGCTGAGGCTGAGACACGACGGTTTCTTGGGGCCGTTCCCCAACACTAGATCCCTGGTTGAACATTACCTGGGCACACACGAACATCAACACCCCTACGAGTTGAGATGCCCATTTTCCGCCAGGATCAAGTGTCTTACTACTTGTACTAGGTGTCTTTGCGTCGGTTCGAATTTCGGTGATTGATATGGTCAGAACGTTGCGACGTGGGTCTGTCGGGGGTTGCAGAGCCCATCCCTTTTTCCATCATAGTACAGGTAGAAGAGGCACAGTTACGGACAGGTGCTGATGTCAGGGGGTATGGCGTAGTGGCGAGCCAATCTCATCTCGTCAGCCCTAAATGCGGTCTCTTTTTTTGGAGTAGATTTGGGGCCGAAGTATGAAAATGTCTCGTCAGAATGCCGGAGGCCTGGGCATCCCGTTTTTGAGCTTGTTCAAGGTGGAAAGCATAAAGACTGTCATGTTGAAAATGATTGCCTTGTCCGTCTCATGTGTGAAATTTGGATCTTTAGAGGTGGTGCTGTGAAGAGATGTTCTTTGTGGCGCGGTTCGTGCGCAAAAAAGCCGAGTAAGGAACATCCAATCACGCATGTTCGTAGGCAGTTCCTGCGAGAAACACCTCCATGGCCGTTCCATTCTTCAAACATTAACGAAGTTTTTGTTATTCTCTCTAAAATCAATCAGGACCAGGGTGGCAGTTGTTTCCAGGAGCGGGTGTCGACAAGTTGACGGTCCCAAAAATAGCAAACAATCCTAACCGTAAGAACATCTAGCATCAGGAGCAATGTCCGAGCTTCCAGGCTTGCATCTCTCAGCTTGTCGATCACATCACCCTGATTCTTTACAACTCGTCACTCGCTAATATTTTCCTTTCTGTCCGTCGTAGTTGATAAGATGCGGTCAATCATCACCCTTGGCTTTGCCATTGCTGCTATGGCAGCATCCAACATTCATTTCGGAGCGACATCTGAGGACTGGAGGGCTTACACCTGGAGCTACGAGCCGGACAAAACGGCAGACTGGTACGGGAAGCATGGGAAGCCGCTTCCGGAGCTCGCGCCGGCCCTCACAACCGTCGAACAGAACAAGAGTTACATTGTGAAGCTTGAATGTGTAGGATGTCCGTTCCGGGTGCGCAGAGAAGGAGAGCTGGTAGAGACCTGGCAGGAACCTCCGCAGGAGAACTCCTTGGTACGTTCTAAGGACGAGAGTGACATTGAATATGTCTTATTCTGACTGCAAGCAGCTCATGAACTTCACGATTGATGACTCCAAGGCCAACCTCTTGCTCAATGGAGACGCCATTGCCCCCCTCGCGCCTATGCCTCTCCACATTACCACCTACCAAACACCTGCGAATCTGACCGGCGAGATAATGGGAAAGATTGAGAGTATGAAGATGCTAGACGAAAGCTGGGCCGTAGGAACCAAGTACGGTCTCTTCGAGCTGCAGTACGAGCACACGCAGCTTGCTACCGAAGTTCCCTATCAAGACTGGGTGCAGTTTGACATTACAACTATTCACATGCGTCAGACGCACAACCCGGGCAGCTACGACTTAGATAAGGATGGTCAGAAGATAGTTCAGCTTCTAGTCAGCCGAGAGATTGTCGATAGCAAGCCGACGCTCATGATCAAGGACATTCAGCTGTTGGAGAGAAAGGATCGAGCCCAGCCGGTCACGATGCCTTGCGGGAAGAAAGCCATGATCAAGACGGAGTTCAATCCGCTGCAATGGGACTACTATGGCAAATTTGGTACTACCATAAGGAAGGTGCATGTGATACTTTGGAGGACTGCAGAATTCTTTGAGGAAAATGCGCTTCCGCTCATCATCGTTTCCCTCTTCCTTGGTGGATATTCTCTTGGCCGCTGGTTATACCGTCGGAGCAGAGCGCAAGCTGTTGCGCAGGTCAAGGGCGATGTAGAGGCGGCTCGTCTCGCGCCTCCTGAGTATACCGATGAATTACAGACCGAGAATTAGGCATTAGATGTGCATCAAGAGCCGATTGAAGTTAAGGATGAAAGGAAGGGCGAGCAAGACGAGGCATCATTGGTTTGAAGCTGCAATGCGATTGCGGGTCAATACGAACGCCTCGCATATTGTATCTATCGGTTTCACAACATTGAACATCTTGGAAAAGGGCGCATACAGAGCGTTTCTGGCAATTTAAAGGCAAAGGGCGGTATTTGCGCTGTTCCTATGACACCGATCTCGACATAACGTTGTTCTTTAGAAGCTCAAATACTGTGCAAGATCTGCGGACCTGCTAATCTTCAGGAAGCGTTTTCACTTATCGACACGATTAGTCGAAGGACTCAAATTTCTCTTTGCAACGTGGGCATCGAATTCCACCCCGCGCTGTGCGAACCCCTGTCAGAAGCGGCCTCTAAGAAAGCCAAGTTGTTCCCATAGTCTCGGCGGCCATCAACCCTTGCTCCTCGATCCTCCGCGCCAACATGTCGGTTGTCGTCGAAGAATACAACCCAGAATGGCCAGAGCACTTCGATAAAATAAAATCTGAGCTGCAGTCATTTCTCGAAGACGCGGATATCATCTCAATCGAACATGTTGGAAGTACTTCAGTGCCTGGTCTGGCTGCGAAGCCCATCATCGACGTAGATATCATCGCAACAAGAGAAAATATCCAGTCAGCTATCGATGCCCTCGTAGCTAAGGGCAATTTTATATATCTCGGGGAATTGGGCATCATAGACCGTCACGCTCTATATTCCCCAGACCAGAAGCCATCGCGGAACATTTACGTCTGCGTCGATGGCACATACCAGACTAGGAACCATCTCAGTGTCCGGGATACACTTCGTTCTGATCCTGCCCTTCGAGAAGAATATGGCAGTGTCAAACTACAGCTCGCAGAGCGCGGTCTCGATATTGTTGACTATGTGGAAGCCAAGAGCAACATCCTCATAAAGATTCTCCAGAAATCTGGTGTCATGACCGAAGAAGAACTAGATGGCGTCAACGCTGCAAACAAGAAAGGCGAGCGTCATGGAGCTATTATGACCGAGCGCCTTACACTTCGAGAATTTGTGATGAAGGATGTTACTGGTTTCCATGCACTAGAATCCATTCCAGAAGTCGTTCGTTATCAATCATTTCCGCCACGAACGATGGAGCAATCGAAGAAAGAGGTCGTGACAATCATTCAGAATTCAGCGGTCACACCTCGAGAGCACGTTGAACTTGCCGTGCTACACGAGGGCAAATTCATCGGAAGAGTGGGCGCGAAGATCAAACGCAAGAATGAAAATGGAAAAGAGTTAGAGCCCCCTCATGCAGATCTGTGGTTTTCGTTTATGCCTGAGATGCATGGCAGGGGGTTTGCGACGGAAGCCATGAAAGCTTTTATCTCGCTGCTTGGTAACCCGATGAAGTTAGAGATCGAGTGCGATCCGAGGAATATGGGGAGCTCGAAAATGGCTGAGAGACTAGGGTTCGAGAGAGTGAGCTTGACGGAAATGGCATACGAGAGTAAGGAGGAGTGGGTTGACTCGCTCGTCTATCAGAAAGACGTGTAGGCAAGTTTTCTCAACTGTCCTCAATCTGGTTCCCTAGACATGCGTCAAGCTTTTGAATTCGTAAACTTTCGTAAAAATTTATACAACCTTCACTTCCATCCTTTCTTATTTCGTGCACATTAGCTCCATTACTTTGTCGCACCTAGGACGCCGCCTCATTTCCATTTCGTTAATGCCAGTAACGAGAAGATAGGAATGAGGGAAACAGGAGATATGTTACGTTTCTCCTGAAATACGTCTGGGCCTAGGTATGCCGACTAGTCTAAGAGTATTGGATAAAGTCTCCTGTTGCCATTAATTCGTCAGGCTGACGCATCTATATACCGTTGTACCAACACATCGTATAGTCTTTCTATCACGACAAAGACTATGAATCTTTCAAAATTTAACTTCTAGAATCCATATATATTCTATAGCCCGTGCCCGGCAGCGACCAATTCTCGAGTCGACATACTCCAGTCCAATCACAAGCATCAACCACGAATATGAAACGGTCGTTCAACTTTGCTTCGCCCTTCTTAGCGAGCTTACTTGCCATTAGCAGAAAGCAATATAACGATGCTGGTTTTATTACTGACTGCTGAGGTAGAGCTTAGAATGGGACTCTTACTACGCAAAAAAAGGAAGCACAAATAATATGCAGCTATATGACATCAAACAGGCATGGCGCATGGCCAAAGTCTTCATTGATCATGTCGAAACTGTCATTGGGTGCATGCAGAAATTTAATGACGACTCGTTCTGTAATACGGATACAGACCTCACAGAGATTATGGCAGCACCCGGCGGCTCAATACTCCTTGACAAGCCGGCAGACAGAGACCTGAAGATTGCGGAGCGGGCCCTGGTGCTCTCCGTCCAGGCTCGCAAGAATACGTATATAAGCTTAAAGTCCGACGTTTGCGGTATAAGGCAGGATCCGTTACTATCATACGAACAGTAAGAGCCGTTCCGCTGTGGTGAGCCTGTCAAAAACGAACAGAAGCTCATGGACCTCCGCAACGAATCTGCCCACTCCTATCGCTCCCCACCAGATCAGCGCTATAATCATTTCGATTCTCGATGGTGTTGGAGGCGCCTGGACGCTCATGTACTCGAGATCAAGAAAGATGCTAAAGATCTCGAGGAATGCCCGTACCCGACAAAGCTCAAGCTTGAAGTCGAGCAGGTAACGGTCCCAGATCCAACTCTGCCTGAACCCGAATGTAATACAGTGGATGAAGCAGGTCTCGAGGGCCAGCAGTTGCTACTGCCGCCACCACACTGGATCCGTCGCTCGACAAACCATCTGCGGTGCCTTTGGAACAACACCCTGCGACGATCTGCATAGTGGGTGCTCGACCACACGACGGACTACGACCACGGAGCGATGGATCCATTGGCAGAACTGGACCAGTGGGCCGCAAACGCGTTCGCTCTTGGGAAGGATGGGATCAACCACTGCCAAGCGCCTCCATCCTCTGTGCCGTCGTTGTCGGACGGATCTGCGCCTGACCAAGCACCTGACAACCATACGTATATGGCTTAGTGCCCTTGCGGCCGCTTATTTGCCATCAAGCCAATTGAGGATAGCCCTGATCAGACATTAGAAGTGCCTGCTGCTCCGGAAGCAGTTCAACATGCGTCTCCGGACTCAACAGAAGAAGATGCAGCATCCGTCACTGGCCTAGAGGTAGATCTCATCAGTCATCGAAAGGAAGACACGACGAACCCTCTTCACCCTCACTGGTGAAAGAGGGTGCAGGATCCAACTGATGCTTATTTTTTTGTCATGCTAGTTTAGCTTCTCTTATTAGTCAACTTTCTTGGTATTGTACGGACGACGGCAGATGATCGAGTATTTGTTGTTTGTCGGAGGTCAGCAGGAGATGAATTGTTTTCTGTAAGTTTGGTAGTCTTAAATCGAAGGTGTATAAAGCTCAGTCTTCGAAGCTCCTTCATATTCTCTTGCTACGTGTGAGTTGCACCCAGATATCTCCTCTATATTTAACCAATTCGTTAATACTACTAATACCGATACCTATGACTCGAATACATCTAGCCGTACCGGCTCATTGCGGCTACAAGCCGACTTATACATACCTCGAGCCAGCTGAGTCCTACCATCGTCAGCCCGGGATGATGAGGAGTAAGAATGAGCGCGCAGGCGTCGTGATAGCATTTCTATCACCAAAAACCGGGTAAAAACCTTGGCTCCTCATACTCCTTTCACGCTTCGGCTGTACTTCTCTTCGACTAACCTATACCACTTCTCACCGCTACTTCAGAAGCTTGGTGTCCGTCTATTCCATTACTGATAGGATGTGCATATTATCCCCGACTGCCAATACACTCTACCCGCCTTATTGTCCGTTTGTTCCGTCGGCTTTTGAAGAAAAGTCTGAACCCATTTCCAATAGTACAGCCCCATGTACTGAGAAGTTGTCCAACAGTTGGAGAAAGGTAAATTTCTAGCTTTACATCATGACTTCGGATGATGCTACTAACTTTCTCGAGCGCCGACTGACCACAGCAATGCGAATAAGGCATTGCGAAAGGAGCTGACATTTGAACTGGAGTTCTTCCAATTGTACAGTACTTGTCGAGCCGAACTTACACCACATTATAGACTCCTGTCCCGCCCTATGTCATCTAGTTCTCGTTGTACCATAAATTTTCTTCCTCAACACGCCATTGTAGCTTTTTATTCCGGATAGGGTTGCGCTATAATATCTTACCCTTCTAATTACTACATTCAAAATCGTCAAGACATACTCTCATATATCTAACATGCCCGCCGCCGCACCCCTGCGAGACGTCCTCAGTGCAGCACTTCTCGGCGGCACACCGGTCGCGGGAGTCTCTGGCGCCGCTCAGGTCTCTACCTCTTTGAGCTTTGTTAATATTGCCCTTGATCCTACCGAGAGAGTCCGAAGATCATGTCCGCTTCTTCGGCTGGATCAGAACCTAAATGGCCTTAACGTCCGGTAGATGCGGCTCATCCGAGCCATAATTTTGATGACGAAGGAGCACCTAGACGCCAGCTTGCAAGCGATAGAAAAATTCGATGACGGTTCCTTCTGCGAAGTTGACGTGGACTAGGACAAAGTTGTTGCGGCACTCGATCCGCTTCCTCTCCTAGACTATCCTGGCGACCCTCAAATAAAATTCGCAAGCGCGCCTCGGTCTTCTCAGTTTTCCACTATCGAGAGGCCTACGCTGCTATTCGAGAATTTTTGCAGCTGCTGCTCGAGGATGACACGAAGACATTCTTCACTCGCTGGCCATTTGCCTCTCGGCTCCAAGACAAGGTCCGGGGCAGACTCCGACACCCGGCCTCACATGCATATCGAGCACAACGAGATATATCCAGTACAGAGTTCGATAGCGCCACTCTTCGGCATCTCTCCCAGTGCTAGCTACCGCAAATGGTGAAGGGGTTCGGAGAGATGGAGGAGTGCGCTTACCGTACCGAGTTGAAACTCCAGGGAGAGCCGGTACTAGACTTGCCAGCTACAGATGATTGCAGTAAGAAAGGGAAGATGTTCTGCATCTGGTGGACGAAGAGGTGGTGGTAGAAGAAAGCCGCCGAATCACTCAACATCACGCAAAGAACTATCCGGTACATTATCATGACCTTCGGCCTCTGAGTCCTTCTGCGATTCAAGGCGAAACCCGCCAAGGTGTGCACAAAGCTGGTTTTGCGTTAGGAGATGCGTTGGGAACTATTCTGTTTGTGGGAAGCCGGAATAGATTGGCTTCTAGCAATCATGGGCAAGGCGCATGCAGTAGCCCAATGGTTCGTTAAAACCATGGGAGACTTCGTCCTAGATGAACCAATACCGGAGGTTACCGAGTACTAGTCCCGGGTTAGTTCGGAAGACGATATACATCCATGCATGAGTGCCAATGGCCAGACACCGCAGAATGAGATGGTAGAGCCCGTCCACGGATTCTACATTCTTCAACCGGCCACAGATGGGGTTGAGTACCAGCAGCCTCAGATTCTAGACCGGCTAGAGAACTAACGGAATCTACAGAGCATTCGACACAGGAAACTGATAGGTGCGAAGATTCCAACGAGAAGAGCGATTTAAGTGATGATTAGTTTGAACGATCTAGTTGGAATGATTCGGCAATCGAACTTAAGCGCTACGATGAGCATCAATGATCCCCGACGAGCAGGACAAACCTTCGTCAGCCCGCATTCCTTGTTTGGAGTCGTTTCGATCTTTTTCTAATCATTTTCCTTTTCTAGTTTATGATTCTCAATAGCTATGTTGACATTCACATATGAACTAGAGAAGGGGGGTCAGGCGATTCTTGTATCTGAGCTCAGAAATTAGTGAATGGGAAAGGAATTATGTTTGCCCCAGTTACTTGCTCGCGGTTGACACGGGACTACCACCATTATCGAACGGAAATGACATTTCATGAAAGCATAGAATTGTATAACAGGAATAGAAACATGAAAACTGTATGTGCGAGCTGCTCTTCTTTATCTAAGAGCTGAACGGTGAGATATACCTGCTAAGCCTCCCGTGTGGATGACTCTCAGCATTAACGGGCTTCTCAAAATGTAGGTAGTCATCCCCTTTAATGCATGTCCATCTATAATATTACGTAGAAGTCCAGGTTGCACTTGATGAGCGTTGGTGCCACGATTTCTAGAATGCATGAGGACCTAAAAGGAGAGCATGACTAGCAACGGTGACCAACATTTTTTTTTTTTTTACCAACTTTCAAGTCATCTACGCTGAACGCTAACCGCGATCTTGAAGTCTGTGAAAGATCATATGGAAGTGCTATAAGATTGCTAGTACCAATGAAACTATTTAGAAGAGAGAGGTTGAGGCTCACCATTCGAAGGCAGCGCAGCACATGCTCGAGCCAGATACTTTCCAGCGAGAGTACTTGATGAAATAGGTATGTAATGCCTTTCCAAGTTTCTCGACGCCTGAACTTGTTCAGATATATTTCCGTCGGAAAAACAGGGACATCTACCACAGCAGTCCAAATCTAAATCAGCCCCTCGTGACAAGAAATCACAACCGCCAATAGGTACCAGAAGTACCAGCTTCCGTAGAGGAAACCTCTTTTGTGCTAGACAAGTGCCCGTCTCCCTTAATGATTCCACTAAGGCGATCGACCGTACCATATATGTATATTCACTATGCAATTATTCGACATTGTATCACTATTTTATTGGTCGAGCTGTCACAAATAACTCAATATTCAATTCTCACTGGCGACGGCGAGTGCCGCTTCTCAGAAGACAACTGCACCTCGTCATCCCTTATCAATTTTTTTTTTTTTCTCGGTGAAGCTATCACGATGAATTTTATGCAATAAACCTCACATGCGGCACCTGCTTCTGCTACCCAGAAGTCAACCGCACCTCACTACTCGCTCATCAACCCCTATCCGCACCACGATCCATTTCTACTAGCATCGCTATCCATTCCTATACGCAGGGCTTCGCAGATCTTGCTTGCATCTCGGTTTTCAGACCTCCGAAGTCTACCCAAAATATTGAGCAATATCTCAAAACTGCGTGTCACTTCAGCATGTCCGGCTTCGACGCTCTGACCGAGCTATGGGCTGCCGTCACTACCAGTGATGTCCTACGCGCGGCGAGTGAGGCCCAGTTCCTTCGTACCTCTAACGCTGCGTTCGACGTTACGCTAAATAGCCAAGATCTAGACCCTGGAGAGGAGGTTAAATGAATTGGTCCTCTTATCCGGCAATCTGGAAATGTCGCTAGTCTAACTGTACTCGAAATGGAGAGCGGACTTGCCTGGGTATGAATGACGAAGGAGCACATCGAACTCGCCCTACTGTTGACGTACAGGTTCTTCGACGAGGCCACTTTCTGTGAAGCTGATGTTGATTGGCATCAGGTGATGAATGACCTAAGTCCTTTAGCTGTGCTCGATTATCTTGGAGATTCCATCCGAAAGATCCTTAAACAAGCAATTGTTTAATGTTTCATTAGCTTTCAGGAGGAATACGGAAGGGTGTGCAGCTGTTTAGTAAAGATAATAGACAAGGAGAGTAAACGGTCTAAACTGCGATAGCCATTTGCCTCGAGGCTGTGGGAAACCAAGGACTTCGGTGTAACGAGCATGTGCAATCAATGCACTCATAGCCACCGCGCCGAAGGAAATAGTTCGTAGAATTACTTTGAGAGTCAGGGGATCTGGTGCCTGCTGCACTTGTGGTTTCCCGGAATTCAGAAAGAGCTGGAGTAGATCGAGGGATAGTGCTGTCGTACCGGCTTAGCACTTCAGAGCTAGCAAGTTTCTCTTTCTCCAAAGCGCCTCGACAGGATTGAGGAGAATGACTGATGGAAGGAGGATGGGGGGAAGAATCAAGAAGAGTCGGAGCAGCCGAATCAAGCTATGACCAAGTCGCAGAGACGCTTCGGCCATTGGATTGACAAGCTCCACGCGGAACGTCAAGTCCGGTCGACCGGAAAGTGCGTGGTGAAAGCAGGTGAGAAAGCGGATAAATTATTCTAAAATTATGGGAGAGAGCAGGCAAAGGGTTCCGAAAAGGTGGGAGATGACTGCTGGATTCCACCAGGAAACTTGTGTCTGTAGAGTCAGCTGTAAAAGACATCGAGTCCTGGATTAGAGTCACACCTCAAGAACAGCAACTGCTCTTAGTGCCGGTGGAAGATTAGGCACCACTAGCAAATTTCGACTCGTATTCAGAGGCCGAAGCCGAGTATACTCCTCTTGAAGAGCGCACTGCAGCCATTGGTGACTACTCAGCACCAGCAGAGAAGGCGGAAATGGACGAACCGTCCAACGCTGAGCAAACAGAAGGTAAGAGAGCTGAACACGGAGAATCGAACACTGGCACCGAGATCAACTTAGGTAATACAGATCCGGCGTCGCGGGGGACTGGCTTAGAAAGTCATACTATTAACTAAAATTTGCTGCTAGTTCTCGGCATGGACGCAGAAAACCCTAGCACCTATCTCAGAAGTGCATGGACACTCCATATATAAATCAGGACAAGGAGTTGCATGCATATCTGCAAGATTGTACAGTCTGAGGTTAAAATTTGGGATTTTGCGGGTACCCGTAAATTTTGGCACTAGAACTGAGGAAGAAACGCGATTCAAAGGAATAAGACCGCCTGATCATGATTTAGCGAAATTTATTATTTAAAAAGTATAGAGATACTTTAATTTCTCTCCTATCCATATCCAAAAATCACACACCTCGTGCCATAGGTGGTCATCGGGCTCCTTTCGATTCCTCCTGCTCCTGCATCGCCCTCCACTCATGCTCCAACAACCCCATATCGATCCCATCCCACCACCTCCCCTCATGCCACAAAGACTCCCTATATCTCCCTTCATGCACAAACCCCAACTTTTCATACAGGCTAATAGCCCTTTCATTCCACCCAAAAGCTCTTACCGACACTCGATGCAACCCCAGTCTTTTAAAAGCCCAGTTGAGCACCCACTTAATCGCCTCAGTCCCATACCCCTTCCCCTGGTGCTTGGGCAGAATATCAATAGCAATCTCAGTGTGCCGATGATGTTGCATATGTATGGGCAGCGCTTTAAGATGGATCTGACCTATCCCTACCGGTTTATGTGCAACCATGCTATCGTCGCCAGGGGTATCTTCGCTGGAGGTTGGTTGGATGCATATCACGGCACCCAGCAGCGAGCCTTCTGCTACGATTTTCTGGAATTCTGCGGCGTCCGCTTTGGTGGGAAGTTTATTGTTGCCGACATTGCTGTTTTGGTATCCAATACGGTCGTCGTTGATGGCTTGGAAGAGCCAGTCGTCTTCAGGTGTGGCGACGGCGCGGTAGCATAGGCGCTTGCTGCGAAATGGATCGCTCATTATAGAAAACTAGATGGAGAGCAGTGAGTTCTTCTCTAAGCTGATATCGCCAACTTACAAGTAAATTGTGGGTCACGTGGTAGGTGAAAGTCAGCTGGATTAGTAAGCAGAGGCTACTGGTTTCTTACAAGAAGAGAATAATGTAATGTACAGCGATTCCCTCTTCAATGTAGCTTCCTACAAGAATTCCCGCCGTATCCAAGACCATATATCAGAAACGCTTCAGCATGTACTGGAAAATAATAAAATGTTGGAAGAAGCACACCCCAATCTTGGCACTTGCCTTTCTCGTTCCCTGATCCTCGCCTTTCTTCCCAGGTTTCCAGCATCCAATCTCAATCTCCACGTGGTCATCAACCATCCCTCAACCCTAAAACTCAGTCCCAGACACCCACCGCACCACCCCCCCAAAACCGATCTCAGTTTCATATTCTCCGGTGGGTTGTCTAACCCCACCTTACCTTACCGTACTCTGATTGGCTATTCGGACTCAAACGCCCAAAACCGACTCTGTTAAAACTGCAGCATAGCCGCCACAGCGCACGTAATCTTAAACCTAGATCGCCTCTTACTTTATAAGCAATAGCGTCCGGAGTGCCCGGAGAGAGGCGTAAACGCCATGGCGTTGGCCGCGCTTGCTCCGCGGGTGCTCTGCGGGAAATTATAGTTGACAAACTTTTGCTGAGAGCGGCTCGCAAGATCGACGTTAGGGGTATGCTATGTGGATATGGTGAGAAGCGGAGTGGAGTAGAATCTGCATACCAGGTACGGATGCGCGGTGGTCGATCTCACGGTTGCACATGGCTATGATACGGGATAAGAAGAGGGTTCGAAGACAAGACTACAGCCTTGCGATTTCAGTACTTCAGCCTCCTCTCTTGAGTTCTTCGGTTCAAACTCAATCTATCTCCAATATAATTCTGGAACATTTTCTCTAATCGAATGCTCATCCTCCATCAATTCTTTTCCTGGGTTGAAATTCGAATCCGATGGTGAAGCAGAAGACCACAGACAAGAAAATGCAATCCTGCCTCCCCTTCCTCCTCCTCTCCTCTTCCATTCCCCTCACCCTGACCCAAGGCCTCGCCTCCGAATCTACATCCGTCGCCCTCTCAAACCTCGCCCAGGACCACCGCTCTCAATCACGCCCCATGACTCCCCAACCCACGATCCAGCAGCCTGCCCGAGAGGCACCGTCTTCCTATCCTCCACCCCCATACCCCTCACTTGCCCAAACAGGTAGACAAGGCAAACGACGCACCGCTTCGGAGCCCACTCCCAGTCCCTATAATTCCCGATCACCAGAATCGAGATCAAAGGAATGGCCTAGAAGACGACTCTCCGCACCACCAGCACCATCACTGCGAGGAAAGAAATCGGCGCCCCAATTCGTCAGACTCCCTTCTGTGACTGAATTAAACGAGGAAAAAGAAAGGTCTTCACCGATGATGACTGTAACCCAACCAGCCCTACTTCCAGGGCGGAACGTTGAGAAGAGACAGTCAGCTCTGCCAGATTCCTCTTCTCTACCATCTGGTATCGACGACCGGATCCCAGCGGATGAAGACAGGAGGGTATCGGCGCCAGCAGATACTACATATGTGCTCCCAGCCACTCGATATGACCTCTCTTCTCAGAAATACAACGAGAAACCTTCGCAAGAACCCCTCGAATCCATCCCAGAAGACAGCCTCTCCTTCCGTCTCGGTGTCCTACGTATTCGCTCATCCGCTTCCTCAATCTCTCCCCAATCAAACCCAAATCCTTCAGATCGCTCAGCTCTCATAACTACACTTTCGAACACGCTCCCAAATGTCGCCGAAGATCTAGTCTCAGTCGTCATTCCAGACCCGTACTTAGATATTGCTAATAAGACTGATACGGCCGAACGAAAGCTCTTAGGTATTACCGAGACAGCCTCGCCTCGAAAACCCCTCCACAGGAAAAAATCCGTTAGCTGGAAAGACGTGATTGAAGAACCACAGCCTGCAGTCGCGCTTCCGCCGCAAGCGGTGAGGCATTGGAGTAGGTTGGGTGTTGGGAATTGGGTTAGGCGGAGTGGGGTTGTGGTTGGTGGGAAATAAGTAGGTGCTGGGAGGGAACGTACTAGGGTGGATGGTGGAGATCGTGTACGATATGGAATAGGACATGAGGATGAATGTGCGACCGATATAAAATAGACAGTGTAACCAGAGATACGGGGAAAGGGGAAACCTGGCATCTTCCACAAATGTTCTGCAGAACCATCACATCTTGAAGGTAAAATGAATTTAAAAATTTCAAAGGACAAGTAAAACCAGGCATAGAGAAGTAGGATACTTGAGAGCCTTCTCATGGACTTGCAGTCAGTTCACGTCTTACACACAAGCTAACATGAGTTCAGAGAATCAAGGTAGAAATAGAGGACATAGCCAGGTCCTAATATTGGGCTCTCCAACAATTAACCAAGAATCATAAAATCCCCTACTTTGAGCCCAGACCTAAACCTAAACCCAATAATGATAAATTAATAGTTCTCATGTCCCGTACCTCGTCGTCGCCACAGCCTTACTGCGACCCATCCAACCTCTCAGCAACATCTCTCGGCATCATCACCATACTATGATTGCCGCTCGCCCTCTCCGCTGCCGCATCATAGAGAGCCTGAATATCGTTCTTCCATTGCTCCTCATCCATCCTAATGACACGCCTATCATAAGTCAGCATGCCATTAACCTCGCCCTCGACATCCGTAGTTTGGGTCCACACGGCTGCCGAGCATGCGAAGCGTTTCACTTGGTCCAGGAGTTCCGTGAGCAGGATATGGGAGCGGTAGTTCCAAATTTCGACAGTTTCGTCGATTTCGTAGGTTTGGTTGATGTCGCGGACAGCAGCGGGCACTTTCCAAAGACTGTGGGAGAGTGAGTAGAGATCGAAGGAAGGATATGTGGGGAGTTTACTGGTCTTCCGTAACGTTCTGTCCGACACCTCCGAATTCACCCTGAATAGCAATACGTCTAGGGTCATACGGAGTAGAGGCTACTGAATAGAATGGTGTGCCACATTGAGGATTCGCGTAGTGGTGGTTGTCCTGTGTTCCTGTAAGCAAGTGTCCATCTCATTTTGGATCTGATCGCCATTTCTAGTGGCCCAAAACAATAACAGAATACTTACGTGGAAGTCACCAGCACCATGGTCATGCCATCCCGTCACCGGGTTGATGAGTCTAGTCGGGTCAATCGAGCGCACCAAGTCCATCAATCCGAACTCCGGATAAAAGGCTCTACGCTCTTGGCCCCAGCCCTCGTTGTAGATGACCTAAAAGAACAGTTAACGAGAAATGACATCCAAAGGTATACAGAACAAATAACTTTACCCAGGTAACAATACTTGGATAGTTCTTCAGCTGATTAATCATCAATTCGAGTTGACGGTTGAATTCCAGCTGAGACGCGTATTGACCAACTGGAACATTCGGTGGGCAGGCGTTGGTAGAATTTGGGTCCCGTATGCTAGGCCGCATGGAAGGCATGTCCTGAATGAGCATGATACCTATTTCGTCGGCAGCTTGGTAGAATAGCGCTGGCTCAATTTTGATCTATAAGGTATGATTAGTCAGAACTACCGCGGATTAGACAAGACTGAGGATCATACGTGCTTGCGGAGCATGTTGTATCCAACCCTCTTCAGGACCTGCAGATCGTAAATCATAGCTTCTCGGGTTGGTGGCGTATAGATGCCGTCAGGCCAGAATCCCTGGTCAAGGGTGCCGAATTGAAAAACAAATTCGCCGTTGAGAAGTGGGCGCATTACACCATCAATTTCTGCTTTGGAAACGGTCCTGAATCCAGTATAGCTCGTGATTGTATCACTCCCCATCTTGATAGTGATGTTGTATAGAGTGGGGGAATCTGGTGACCACAGATCTGGGGAGTCGACCGTAAATTCAAAAGCGGACCCGGAATTGCCTTTTGCGGTTGCTTTAACGTCGGTGGAATGCGGCTCATAAATGGTGACCTCGACTGGCGTACTGGCATTCCCAGAACTATGAACATTCACGTTTACTGCGTGTATCCATTAGTAACGATGCTTTCCAATTGGAGAAACCATATTACCCTTGCCGTCCATGTCGGCACTCAGATCCAGTTGAGTAATATGGTTCGCTGGAGCCGATTCAAGCCAAACGCTTTGCCAGATACCACTGCACGGGGTATAGAAGATGTGCGACGGTTCTAAAGTCTGTTTGCCGATCGGAATCTGCCAGGTCCCGCTATCCGTTGGGTCGTGCGCGAAAACAAGCCTGCATTACAACTCTATCAGCAACTAAATGGTGGAAGTGTTTGGTTGGAGTCACACATCTCATTTGTCCCATTCACCGAGAGGTAGTCAGTCACATCGATGGTGAATCCGAAATATCCACCTCGGTGGAAGCCGACCTTTTGACGGTTGACAAAGACGGTCGCTTCGTAATCGACGGCACCAAAATTGAGTAGGACGCGATTGCCCGACGACCAGGATGAGGGAACGGTGAATGAGGTCTGATACCAACTGAAGATGGTCCAGTTACCCATGACGCCTGTTTAAAGTTGTAAGCTCGACTTCAACGCAGAATGAGATAGCAAATGTTACCCGAAAGCGCACTCTCCAGGCAAAAGGGAACTAAGACTGGTGATGCAAGATCGACCTCAAACGGAGGGGCGTCAACTTCATTGAGACCGCTAGCATTCTGGTATCGCCAAACCCCGTTGAGAGACTTCCATTGCGAGCGCTGCAACTGTGGACGAGGATATTCCGGCCATGGATTGGTTCCAACTTTATCAGTCCAAGGCGTGTCAAGTGGACCTTCCTTTGGTGCATAACCCGTAACGTTGGTTTGGCGCCTGAAGAACCTGCTATTGCTGCTAGCAAGAGTGGCCGTTGCTAGCAGGGACGCGATAATGCCAATCGAGAGACGCATTTCGGCGAGAAGAGGCCTTAGGAGTTGGTGGTTGGGGGGCCGGGAGAGGGTGGAGTTGGAGAAGACAAGCAGGCAGAGACGACTTGAGCAAAATATTTATGTTTAAGGCACGCCCCGCAAGGACGGCACTGCTGTGAATGCATGCCATGCATGGTGTGCCTTGGCCTGGGCCTAGCGGCGGGATCAAGCCTGGAGGCTGTACGCCCCCGTCGATCAATCCATGATGAGGCTGGGCGAGTGAACGTCTGATCATGGTTACGATCCGCGGACTGCAGGGACAAATCCGAATCACAAGAACTCGACACTGGATAACGGTGACAGCAATTGAGATAACATCAAACAAGAAGACAGGTGCATGAGTTCTGAAAGAGGCTTTATGGAAATTGAAGAGAAGTGTAAGTGAAGTGAAAGTGGGGGATCTTGGTGGTGCGAAAACGCAGAAGATGCAGGAAGGATGACAAGGGGAAGCATGGGTATACTGCATTTTGAAAATCGACAAGGGCAAAACCATAAAACGTTATTGGCAGCGTCTTGGCCAGTATAATGCTTCCGGCTCTTCCATCCCGGGCGGAGAATCGTCCGCCCAAAGATCAATCCAATTTCTTCATAGACGCAGTGGAACTGTGATGATGGACGCTGATGACTCGTCATCCTGTTAGCGGCAAACATCGTAAGTTAGCTTGAGCAGCCGGTAGTTGACGTGTGGATGTCTCATGCCAGCAGCTACAGATACATGCAAAGAGCCTGTCAGTCACGAGTTCTGGCCATTGGGCACCATGGACCGAGCAGGTACATTGGCGACTGCATGGCGAGAATGATCGTGACAGGGTTTGGTAGGCGCACGTTTGCTATCCGGGTCGGTGAGGGGGAGTCTGCAGATTCATAAATGTAACTTTGGAATGAGACGCTGTGCGCGGGGCTAGATGCAGTGACGTATGATGCGTTGCCAGTAGGAGTTGCGCAGGTACATAGACACAAAGGCTTATGATGGGTATGCTAAGAGTCTGGTAGCGTCGTGATGGAGTGAAGCTTGAGTCCACGATGGATGCAGCCCCGCACAATCCTAATTGAGGCGTCTTAGTCAGGGGTGCCTAACTCACGTGATGATTTCCAATTTCCCTTCTGCACGTGCGTGATTATGGTGAAATTGTACCAAGCACCTACTCGAATAGGCAAAAAGCTACACTCAAGGTTGATCCATCCTCTGGGAAATGGTATTAATCTACGTCATAATACATGCTTCATGAAGATCGTGAGGACCCCGCAAAAATTGCTCTGAAACGGGGCACGTTCTCGACACATTTAATTCCTCATGCTCTCACAGAAATTTGCGCGTCACTTGCTCTCCATCGTCAATTTCGTGTTATTGTGGCTGCTGGCACTTTAGCGTCCTCAGAATGCAGTTGAGACGACAAGATTCTTGACCTTCAACCAGATCTGCGCTCTGGCAGCGACCTTCCTAATGCAGACCATTACCAGCCGCGATCCTGGGGCGTGACGCGCATCACAAGGCACAGCGCCAACACCGCGTCACAAGAAGAATGGACGACTAGCTTCCTTGAGCAGTCGAGCTCAAGACAGACGTCCGGATGGGTTGCCCATTGCGGGATAAACAACGGGAAGCTTCGGGACGTTAGAACAAGCTTCTCCGGACCACTCTTAAGGCAACAATAGGAACGGCTTGTTCCAGGGTGTGATTTTATACGTCCTGTTCGCACTTGACGGACTCGATGATCGCATTGATCGAGGCGAAGCAGGCGATTTCGACGACCTAGGCGACATTGGTGGAGTAGGCGGCGGCGGAGGAGACGTCTTGGAGGAGCCGTGTGAAGTGCTGATGGGTGGTGGAACCGGACGCCCAATCGTTCGCATCGATGCACCGTCGTCAAACTCAGATATATCCGAAAGCGAGGAACTGCGATCAGCATACGAGTTCAGGATAGAGGATACTCGCATAGTAGATGTGGTAGAATGGCGAATGGTATCCGCGTCCGAACTCACGGTGGAAATCGAGGAGGAACGAACAGAGGACATGGTAGAGGCGCGGTCTGAACCTGAGTTCGAAGAGGTCGCTATACCGATGTCGTGTTTATGGGCACCGCAGTGCACGCTTGGAATGGCGGTCTCGGTGAGTAGGATTTCCAAAAGTCTATCACGGACATCTCTAGCGCTTGGTCGGATATTGGGTGCTCGACTGAGCATGCCCCGGATCAAATTCATGATGTGAGGAACTGCGCGGAAAGCATCCTCATCGTGTTCAAACGCGATGTCCTCAACAACCTTCATCCACGTGTCCACTTTGTCTAGGTTCGCGTGAAATGAGGAATCAGTCCGCGAGTTCTTCCCTCCCGTGTTGATTTTCTGCTTGGACGATCTGTGCTTGGTGAAATCGTGGGCCTTCCTCTTGACCATGAAGGTTAGAATGTCAAGAAATATACAACCTAGCGAGAAGACATCCGCTTTTTCGGTCTCGTTAGTGCGTGATCGTGGTTGAGGCGCTGGCTTATTCTTTTTGAAGCCGAAATTGAACCCCGAGAAATCATTTGTTGGCGTCTTTGTCAACTTCTGGCGCTGAGACGCACTGCTGTTCGAAGATCCGGAAGAGCTTTTGCTTGCGGTAGATGGTTTTCGGGTGGTACCAATATTAGGTGAGGGAGCGGGAGCCTCAGGGTCAAAGGATTGAGTGGATATGTGGGCCTCTGGTGCTCCGTAGGTGTATGCTTCCATCGGGTCTGGTTTCTTGTCCCTTTGAAAAGTCTCCAAGCTACCAATATCGCTAAATGCTATGTTGTTGTTCTCATCTATAAGGATATTTGAAGGCCGTATGGAGGAGTGACAAAAGCCACTCTGATGAAGGGTAGCAATCGCATCTGCCAAGCAATGAAGCCATCCTAGGAGCAAGTATCTTCTTTCCTCTTTGGGCAACCTCTGATATTGCTGTGGATTTCGGTGATCAATGAAGGTTTTGAGCGTATGCTGGCCGACGAAATTCGTCAGGGTGTAACCGGTTCCCTTGGCGGTGTAAGAAGCCCACACTGGTGCAATATGCTCGTGCTCTATCATCCGCGAGCTTTCGACGTCCATGATGAAGTCAGACTCGAAGGCGGTGGGAGATTCCGTGTTGCCTAAAGAAAACTTCCTTCGAACGTAGACCTCCCTTTGTTTCTTCGGAAGATGCACCCGCGACCAGTGCTGCAGTGTGACTGCTGGTGGAAGACCCATGACATACTCCAAAGGTAACACTTCGTTTGGAGCATAATCGATGTGAACACCTTCGCGTAGCTCTCGGAGAAGGAAGGCAAACTGCGTATGGTAGAACTTCGCGTTTACCTGATCGTTTCGCTTGCTCGAAAGCGAGAGCTTCTCGATGTCTTCCATCTGAAGTGGCAAATCATCGTCGTCCCAGGAATTCTCAACAACCTTGAAGATCTTCTCTGCAGCACCCACCTCGGCCAGTACCAGAAATAATCTCCTCGCCCTTTCCAGAATCCAATCTATGTAGGTGTCGTCTGTCAGATCACCAAACCCCACCGGCCGGTCGAGCCATTCTCTTTCACTCGGTCGCAGTCTCGAAGTAATAAAGTCCGTGGTCACCTTCTCATTTATTCTCTCATCCGTCCACCAAATCTGTTGAAGAGCGGCATGGGGTGTCACGAGTGAGTGCCCTGCATAACCGTAAATCAGCGCGTTTAGAGCAACTGTTTGGTCGTTCACGACGTTCGTCAGCGTCCTGGAACTCATGGTATCGGAGAGATGGAACTTCGAACTTGTGCAATTGACATGGAGATGGTGTTGATTAGGATTATTAGAAAATGATCTCCATCGATTAGGACATGAGCGAAGTAGCAAACAGTTGCTCCCGTCTGATCGTGTCAGGAGAGAACGACGAGAATGACGCAAAGTGAGAAACCGGGGAGATATTGAAGCGTAAGACAGTACTTTAGCAGTCAGCACGGCCAGAATTGTCTCGCCATTTGGATGTTGCACAAAGGCCCTCCACCACTCGGGAGTGTTCTTTGCGTGGCAAGCGGCGTGGCATTGAAATTCATGGCTTTGCCTGGTCAATTTTTGAGGCCAGCTGCAACCAATCATGCAATGGTGTGGTGGTGGAGCGTAGGCGACAGTGCGACGGCGGCCTCTAGCTGGCGGCGAGAAAGAGGAGTTTTTCCCAAAAAGTCACAACGGCCCCGAAGTCTTCAGCCATGCGAAATTGAGACCAGGGCGTCCCAGGTTCAGGGACGATAAGGTCAATGCGGACATGTTGGGGCAGCCAGGCGAATGGTGGAAGCCGGGGAGTGGCTGCTAAATTGGAGCTCCAATGAATGCTGCGGGGAGGCATTCCCCGCCCCAGGAACACTACGCTTTCATCGGCAGCCGGATCTGCACTCTCAGCACCCGACAAACGGCGGCTAAAAAAGTGATATCGAGAGACTTAAGCTGGGAAGTCCATCTGTTCAAATTTCTGTCGAGTCGCACAAAGGCCCAGTGTCCCGAGGGCCTCAGTTGCGTGCGACAGTCAGACCGGTCACCAACTCTCGCCTACTGCAAGGCGATGTTTGCAGGCCGGCACGGCAACACAAATGAGGAAGCTGATGGAGGAGAGAGGGAAGGATTACTGTCTCATGCGGCTCCAGATCTTCAGCCCGCTCCCATCAGCCACCCCACACCGATATCGTCATGGACGCGAATAGTTGTCAAGAGACAATAGTACATGGCTCGTGAGATATGCTAGAGATAGCAGGATGCCACCGAAGGCCGTATCCGACCTTTCGGAGCATCCCACCAAGCAAACGTTTGTGATAATACTGCCTCTCCTATGATAACAGAACGTAGATTGCGGCGAAGTGTGTTGGCGGGTTCTCCTCCATTCGGCTCGAAGGCTGCAACGTAACGCGTGGTTTTTCAATCCTATGCCGTCCCTTGCGATTCGGCAAATAGACGCAACGCGGTTTCCAAGACCCAAAGAGTTGCGGGAGTTGGGCTCAGTTTGCGACATCGGGACGGATGGATGGAGTTTTGGCCGTGCACAAGGTGGTTTACATGGCGCCGTCGCTGCATCTGTCAATGCAAAACAAACTTGGCACGCGTGCAGTGCTGGGCATTTTTTTTTGATGAACAGATAGAGTAAAGTTCAGATGCAAGATATGGGACGGCATGGTGTTGGACAGAATGCTTTTGACACGTGCAGAGCGTGGTGCACGAGCCCACCGAGGTACCGCGCTCGAGTCCGTGAACTCAATTCTCCAAGCTTCATCCCACCCCATATTCACTACCACGCGCTCGACCATCTTCTTCGGACTTCTAGATACTTACCGGACGAGGCAGGAGCTTTCAGAGTCGCTTCAAGTCTCCGTTTAGGGCCACCCGCTTGGACATTTACTTAATCCCTCATCTTCATGCGGATTTGGCGAGCGCGCGAACCCTCCGAGCCACTACTCAGCACCCCTGAATGGCAAGACTTGCCAGTGGTAGAAGGACGAGTTACCTTTATTAAGTCAGTAGGCGGTTTCTTGTACGCGAAAGCTAGCGGGGAATGTGTGCGGCAATCCCAAGCCCTAGAAACCTCTCCGCGGCCCTCAGACCTAGCAGCAGACCAGAGCGGGTTCCTAGTCGAAGACAGCTTAGAATGCACGCTGGGCTCTCAGTCATCTCTGCACAGGAGGGATTGCCTCCCACTCCTGTCAAGCGTTAACGTAGGAACATTAAGGAATGATCCTGTATTTCATACTACTTCTCGTTTCCCATTTTCACAATTAGACAACTTATACTTCATATCTCTTCAATTCATTCGTGCCTTCTTAAAGGAGTGTCAATGACCTATTCCACTATCCGTATTATGTTTTAATGATTATCATTATTCTCCCCCGTCATCTCCTTAAATCTCTCCCATTCCTTCCTCGTCTCTCTTCGTCCACACCTTTTCCTTAATCCCGCACTCCTTACGCACATGCCGTGAAAACCACATCATTATTGCTAGAGCACACCTTAACCTGGCTTCCACCTGGATGAGTGCCTCTCGGCCAATCGATCGTTCCACATCCACTGCTCGTCACCGTAACGTGCTGTCCATTGAAAGGCTCCCCCATAACAGCACTCAGATCGTACCAGACCTGGGCGCCATCCAGGCTGTACGAGAAAATTTGGGTTGGAGCTCCTTGGTTCAATCCATCGGCCACCTTCGTGATCTTTATCGCGATGCCACCAGTCTGCGGGTCTCGGTGGAATTGTTCGGTAAAACTTGCACCTTGGAGAGGTTAGATGGGGATGGGAGATGAATTGGGTGAGTTTAGTACCTTGCGCAACGGTCTGCTGGGGTCCGACAGAGCTTCCGACAGACCAGACATAGATGTTGCCATTGCAGTTGTTCTTCACAACTGCGTTACCGACGGCGGAGACAGAAGTAGCAAGGGCAGCGATTGAGGCAATGGTGAAGCGCATGTTGTCAATCTTTTCACAGAATTAACAAGGTATGAGAATGTTTGGGGGTGTTGGCTAATGAGAGTTATTGCTGGTTGTAGCGACTGAAGTCCGAGCGAGCGACGAAGCGAATGACTTGGTGATGCGAATTCTGCTTGATGGATAGAAAGGCAAATGGAAGGAGGTGATTCTTTTATACTTTTCACCATGCGCACATCTTTCCAAGTTCCCATGCATTTTCTGCATAGTCATATGCCACTAGCACCTCGTTTTCCACTACCCTTTAGACAGGCAAGATCTCTCATCACGGGCCTGCTCCATTTTTGGGTCTCCCATACAGGTACATCGTCTCTCGTGTTACCGTACCATTCTTCTCACCAGCTCCCATACTATTCATGGCCTGACAACGTAAGATGTTCTTCGGTAGCTCTCGGCTCGCCAGATCAACCATCTCCGGTTTTCCCTTTTTAGCGATTTCGATAACTTGGATATATTGCTCGGTTGTGGCTGTGTGCGGGGAACGCTGATAGGTTAGTACGAGTAGGTAAAAGTGCATTGATTCTTTAATTGTTTATACATGGCCTGTATATTGCAAGGATATTTCGATAAATGTAGGATTTAGGGCTGATACATTTAACTCAACCCTCCTTAAGCGATGCCTTGTTCATGGGGAAATCTGCAAAGAACATCCGTTTTGCACAACTGCATTTCCAAATAGCCAGGCATTGCACTTATATTCCCCTTCCCGGATGGAATCACGAAACCCGCACCACCAATTCCTCTCGTAATATCGTCGATCTGTGCATCGTGTCCCGTATCCCATCCCACGACGGCAGAACCATACCTCACGTGTACCGCAGGAAAACGTATTCCTCGTTTCCATCCCAAGATCATAACGTCTCTCTCGTGTTTACGCAGATCACTTTCCACTTCTCGGAGAATATCGACGAATGCTAACGGTCCACTAGTCTAGGCTAAAATTAGAAGCCTGCATTTCACGATGGCGGGGAACCCAGGACGGACCTTAACATGACCATTGACATGGGCATCTCGCGAAGGTAACATCACCATGTGACCTTCATCGGTTAACTTTGGAGTTCTTGGAGATCTTGTAGTAAGAGAATCCCTCGTCCGGGCCAATACCGCGGACCCATAGTTACGGGACTTGTGACTAAAGAGCGAATCAGTGGAAACTTTTACAAATCTAATTTTGCTCGCTGCTTCTCTACAAGCTGGGGGAAAACATGTAACAAGGGAAAGGATTCAAGCAAATTTCGGAAGCTGAATTGCATGCTACTGGCCCACTGACTTAGGTTCATTGTTACAGAACGAGGCAAAACCTTCTCTCAACGAACTCTATATCTACCCCCATAGACACAATTTTAGGGCCAATAACACACGTCTGGACTATGCAAGCAGCCCTAATTAGCTCGTTCAATCAGAGCAGCGAGGATAACAAAATTCATCTTTTTGTAAAAAAGTCCAGCAGAACCCAACTCGGAACTATCAAATCAATTCCCGCGCCTTGAGCTCACAACTTGCATTAAGCCCACACTGAAACTAACCTAACATTAAAGCATTCCTCAACCAAGCAACATCATAACACTCTACTCAGAAAAATTGGTTTGAGAGCCTTTCGCTTTGCTCTTCATATCTAAGCAGCTTCAAGGCTTTCACGGCTTCCCTTCCTCGATATCCACCAGCCTCCACAGTGAATTCCGGCTTCACATCCCGAATCTCAATCCCCATCGCTCTTCCCGTCTCCTCTAAACCACTCACTACCATCGCCATTTCACCTCCCTCGCCCATTCAGTCTCATCAATATTCAACTAACACCACCCCTCCTTCCCATCTACTTTCAATCACCGCTCATTTCCCCGCTACCCTTTTGCCTTCATGTGTTTGCTACTACTACCCATTCACGAACCCTCTACTTACCCTCCATAAACACTGCAACCCTTTCTCCATGATAAACCAATCCGTACTTACCCACAACTACCGCCCCCAACATTCTAACCTTATCAACACCTTTTCATTTTTTCCCCTTACCCTCCAAGTCCACACTTTAGAAATACGACTCAAAGGAAGACGACCGTACGATTATCAATTATCGAATTAAACGGCCAAACAATTGAATAGAGGACCAGTATGGAAATATGAGGAAAGATTCAGCATCGTATCATCGGAGATGAGATATAATGCGAAGTTCAGGTCTTCCAATGTAAGCAACAGAGGAGAGAGGTATCTTTAATAAAGGGGAATTTAGTGACGTAATTCTCGTTAAAAGGTATGATATCTATCCATTGTATCTTCAACTCCAAACACAATACCAAAAAGTTTTCCAACCTCAAAATGCATGAAATCCGCTCCTCCAAGCCCCCTAATGCTGCTCCATCACCCACCTACTCCTCCTCGCTCTCCTCACTACTCTCCCCACCAGCCAACTGCTCCTCCATCATCTTCATAAAATCTGCATCTTCATCATCATCATCATCCTCCACTGGTCCGCCCACACTCATTTTTCTCATCGGAGCACTGGTCTGCACCTGCGCCGGCGATCCAAGATCCATAGGTTCCACATCCCGATCCTCCATCTCCTCATCCTCATCCTCGTCACTCTCCTCTCCACCCCTCCCACCCAGATTACCAAAATCAATGACATCTTCATCCTGTTCCTTATCCTTGCGTTGCGGTGTAAACGCTTTAGGGTCAGGAGATCCCTCAACACTGTTTGCGGCAGAGGCGAGGGATATGGGACCGTTGGAGGGCGATTTCAAATAGCCGAGTCCGAGATTTTGGCCTAGACCCAGACTAGCCAGTGCACTGTGCCTAGGCTTCTGAGCTGGTCGTGCGTCGGGGACTTCGATCTCCAATCCAGCACCCGCAATATCGTCTTCCTCTTCCGAGTCGTTGTCCATATATGAAGGTTTCGAGGGAGATAGTTTTGTGGGAGGCGGTGGAGACGGTGCTGGGGAGCCTGGCGCATCAACATCTGAGTCGTCGGAGTCGTGGACGATTTCTGCGGATTTGATTGTCGCTTTTGTGGATTTGGGCGCGGACTTGCGGGATTTGGCTGCGGGGGCGGGAGTAGGCTTGGGATCTGTGGTGCGCGTGCTGGCTCGTCTGTCTAGCTTCACGGCGGGTATTGGCTTCTTGGTTGTCGATTTTTTGGGGACGAGGGGGTCTGGTCCTGGGGATTTACGTTTTCCGTGTTGCGCTGCTACTGGGCGAGATTTTGCGGCTGTAGCTGTGGAGGTTGGAGGTTTGCGAGCAGGCATTAACGGTGTGCTCATCGCGCTCCCCGTTCCCGTTCTATAATCCGGTGAACTCGTCAGATTATATTCCGACTCATAGCCCCTTTTCTCCCTCTTCAAGAAATGCCTGAAATCATACGGGTTATCTGGATCCGGATCCTCGTCCTCGGCGCCCGCTCCCGTCTCATCGAAGAGATCGTCTGTATCTTGCGCGTCGCTTTTCTGCTTCCGTGGGTATAATTTTGGATATTCTTGTGCGATATCTTTGCTGTTTTTGGAGGACAGGTTGAACGTGTATGTTGAGGAAAGCGGCTCGAGGGTTACGGATTGCTTGGAGTGGTCGAAGATCAGGACGTAGGATTTCTTGGGCGCAAATTTTTGACCTGTGAATGTGAAGACGTCCCCGTCTTTTTTGCCGTCCTTATCTTCGAGTTTCAAGGTATATTGGTTGGCGGAGGAGGAGGAGGTGAGAGTCGTGTTTCGGGTCTGGGAGGTTTGGGCAGGCTTGTGGTTGTCTGCGTGGACACGTTAGAAGCCTGGGACCTGAGAGAGGAAGTGAAGAGAGGTATGAAAGGTGAATACATTTCACACTGCTAAAGCTACCGAGAGACGCATCGCTCTTCGTTATCCGGTCGCTGATGTGTAGGTTAAAGTGTGCCTTCTTGTGAGGGTCCAGTATCCTCGGTGACCGGCCCTCGACCATTGGAGACGCCATGGCGTCGACAACTCAGGACACAGCCTGCTGTATGCGATGTGATGATGGTAATCGGAGTTACTGTTCGAAGGGTGGTAGAGGGTTGAGGAGTGCAGGGCCTGGTGTCAAACATTGAGGGTCTCTGAGGCTGGCTGCGGTCCCGATGATCCGGGAGTCTCGCCGTTCGGCCTGGACCTCCGCGGGTCTACCCGTCCGCCTTGCAAGGAAGACCCTACAAACGCCATATTTTTGGTAACCACTATGAAGGGTTGGAACATTCTCTGAAATCTAAGGAGCTTATAGATTTGAAAAAGGGAGGTATGGGAAGAATCGATACGGAGTATTTAGAATTCACAGCAAGTTTAATCGGAGCGTTAGCTGAGCTGGCGAATCTAACGATCCATTGGCCACGATGGAATTTCCACGCACAAGGTGATCATTGCGCCGTAGACGTGAAGGACTAAGTTTATGATTCTCTAGTAGAGCTCTAGAAATATGGGTAGGATTTGTATCCTCGCCTTGGCCCAAAGATTCTCCTAGAAACTACCCTGCTAGGCACGCCGCTAGTCGAGTGACCGACCCGCAACCGCTTGTGATGGCCCTGCATAGAAATTTTACCCTTCGAGACATGCGAGGATGTTTTTGAGAGCTCCCTGTTAGTTGTATAGGCGTACACCTTTCTACTTCTTCACAATGGCCGAGCGGATTCGAACATTTCACGGATCTTTCCCTTCCTGAACCACTGCCCAGATACCGGGCAAAGAACTGTGTCCGTCATTCTGTCGCCACATCTACCGACGGAGTTTTGCCACACATCGATGACAATGCTGGACTTCTCATTCCCGTTCTCATCTGCGTTCTCATCCGAATTCGCATCCGAATTGATTGTGCCCCTGACATCCGTTGGACAAGTACTGCATATCCATGTAGACTCTTTCTGCCTCTCCGTCGTCACCAGCCAATGCGATAGCGTGTGTGGGCAAACATAGAGGCCCCGGATGATCGCCCAACACTCTGCCAGCTCGAGTGAGGTCCATGGTTGAGGTAAATCGATCTGGTATTGAACATGCGAAATGATTTCGAGATTGTCGGCAGCGAGACGTGCATCAGCTTTGTACTTGATAGGTATGCCAAGCTCTAAATCATCGTCCTTAAATCCGGCATACTCGGCGTGTATGCGGTCATCCGCCGTCCATGGCTTGCGATAGGTTCCAGAACAGGCGAGTATTGACATGCATGTTCCAGTTTCCCTTCCATGTCGGTAGTAGGCCAAGGTTCGCTGCGCAAGGAACTCAGAGACTGAGTAAACAGGGGGTTGTATGCCTCTCATTTCTCTGTGAGGCCTGAGGAGAGGCCAAGCACACTCTGAGTCATAGTGCCGAAGCATTACGCATCGCCCGCATAGCCCATAGGTGGGTAGATCCCTTGAGAGCAAAGACAAGAAATTATATCTTTCGCTTTTATTCCCCCAAAACGCAGTCCGTGACCAGGCTTCAGTGCCAAGCCTGTTGCAAAGAGTGCGTGACGCGAAAGCTAATGAGGCTCGACATGACACTGGGAGATAGCCAGCAATATGCTGAAGTAGTTCCGTAGGAAGAGACTCGATAGTGGATGGTCGAGTGGCTTGGAGGCGTCAGGATTAGCTTATACCCGAACAACAGGAAACAGTTGGTTCTATGTGGAAGAAGGAAATCCTACCGCCGGGATTTGCGGCCTTCGTGAGGGTTGTTGGATGCATTTTGTCACATCGCCAGCAATACCATTCTTCTGCGATGTTGCCCGGTTGATCGCGTGAACCGAAGATTTTCGCGTGAAATTCACAACGTCCAGGCACAGGGCAAGGAAGGATGTCTGGTAAGAACAGAGAGTCCCGGCTGTCTGGGGCCATGGCAAGAAGAAGCCTTCCAGCTTTTGGAGTGGACTGTGAGTTGAAAAGCTAAAACGAAAGTATGGAGGCGAAGGAATGCCTTTCAAGAGAATAAGGTTCTTACATCTGTCCCCACTACTTTGGACTTGAAAATTAGGATTTGGGTTGGCAGAGATCCCATTCGCGGCTCAATTGTACTCATGCGCCCAGGTAGTCCAACGGTCACATGCGCCCCACATAATTTGCCACCTAACCAGTAAGTCTCCGAGAGATGGCAAAACTTCAACACCATGAGGAGTCAGATGTTGTATAGGCTCATTTTAGACGTAGATTAAAGTATTATAGTACAATTAGCCATAGAAATCATTGTTCCCACGGCTGCGTATGCATTGGTGAAGCTTTTTCTTAAAGTCCCGGCATTCCCTGTCAACAAGGGCCTGATCAAGGCTGTTCCAGCAAGTGCGAAGCTTCTCCTTGATAGCCTCTCTAGCCAGAGAGTTGACGTGAGCTGTAACTCTTAAAGCTTCAACATCATCCTTTAGAGGCTCCCAGATCCTCTCTATCTTGTTAAGATCTGGCGATAGAGCTGGCCAATCAACCACATAGACACCTGGGTATTTCTGCCTCTCCTCAACAGCTAGCCGTTTAGCCTTGATATGCGACGGCGTGTTGTCTTTAATAATATATACTAGCTAGCCAGTAGCTTCGTGAATTTCCTTCGCCCAGGGATATAGCTTTGGATAGAGAATAGTCTCTTGATAATATATCTAATCTATTCCGCCTTTGCTTCGCTCGCCACGAGTTTCTTTCTTATATTTAAACTCCTAGTTAGGTCGACGTTTGGCATGACGTCAGTCAGAAGGTAGAGGATCTATACGATTGAGGTGTTAATTATTAGCGTCTATCTCTCTAAGCACACCATGTTTATACGTGCTAGGTACTCTAGCTAACTCTCTCTGCATTATTTGAACGCCTGCATGTCGCTTATTATTATCCTTTATAGTTTATTTAAGCGCTCTCCGTTCATCTTCAGTTTCTAACTCCTATATATAGAAGAAGCCTGGGCCAAATCCTTCACAGATTGCCTCCCAAAACATAACCTGGTGGAAGGTGTTGGTAGGCGGCCTTGAGTGTTTAAAAGCGTTATCTCCTTTCTTCATAGAGACCTTCTGCCGTTTCTGATAGTAATCATTTTCAACAGACATCTCATTAGAAAAGATGAAGATTGCTCTAATCTGAAGCTTACCCAACGCCTACTTACAGAAGACAACTCTGTACTGCCGATGGGCCTCATCAAGCTCAAGCTTCTGTAGTGGGACTCGCTTCACAATCTCTAACTCCTTCAGTATGTTAAAACCAGTAGAATAAGGTATCCTCGCGTGCTCTTAATCCTCAATAATATGTATAACCCTTCTCCAAGACATATCTTCATGCTTAGCGTCTTGAGTTGCCGTCCGCTCAAGGGCCTCCTGCACCGCAGAGCCTTCGGGGAAGCGTTCAGGGTGTCGTCGATCAGTCAAATCTTCAAGGTGTTCAAGAAGGAGAGGCAGGCTGAGATTGGTAGGATCTAATTGAGCACGCTCGACAGTTCGATTGAAGAAGAGACATACACCATCAGGTGAACAGTTAGCCAGCTTCTCTGAGATTTCTGTCCATCCGTAGCCTTCACAGCAAAGAGTAACAATAGCTGCACGCGTAGGTAAATTAATTTGATGAACATGAAGCATGTTGCGGCATAAAAAGGTTGAAATTCGCTAACAAAATCTCTACTTTTGATGCCAGAGTGTGGTTGAAGTTCTTGCCAAGAACTCTGAACTGCTCCTGCACGTGACCGTCGGACTAGTTGACTTTGCTGTGCTGAACGAGTATTGCGTTGTGAATAAAATGTGGGGGTGGGAGTCAGGAAGTCGAAAGGAAGCCTTTGTTTCTTATCGATAAACGACGTCACGTCGGCAATTGCGTTCTCTTCACCTACACACCTTCCATCCTTCCGTCCTTGGCACCACGGAAAAGACATGATAATTCAACGATGTTACCTCGAGTGAAAAACCACTTCATGTAGATTTTGGGCGGAGTTAGGAACTGGACTCTGAAGTTGGGACTTGCATCCTGTGGCTACCATATTGCAGGGACGTCAAGGTTTGACAAAGACGGTTACACTATCATCATCGAATGGAAGCTACACATAGGTGGGTGTAGGGGTAAGGTTAGACTCTCATTTCTTCCGGATTTGATATGGGTATTAATGCACGCTGCTCCCGTATCAAGGTTGGCTAGTTCGATCATCTCCCTCCCTCACAGCCCGTCGACATACAACCCACAACATTGTAAATTAATCGTCATGTCCTCAATCGTTTTGTTTCAGTCCACGAACAGGTTCCTACACCAGGAGTTGATCCCACACACACGGCCCAACACAGTTGCAGATGCCCTCCTTCTTGCCCTTTGGGATACAGCACTTCCCTTTGCTGTTGTTGTGGCACCATCCGTAGCAGTCGTTATCGGCATCACAGGTTCCGTCCATTCGGCAGCTTCCCAACTTGCAAATTTCGCTGCAGCAGTTCGCTCCTCCATAGCAGTCGCCATCTTTCTCGCACGGTCCACCGGGGTCTGATCGTCCTTCCAGAGCCATGGCCGAGACTGCGGTTGTCACCCCCAGTATGGAAAAGAGAATTCTCGAGATATGTATGACGATCCCGTGTGCTGAAATGACTGACCCAGTCCAAAGAGTATGGGAATGTAGGGTGGTTGATGAGCTTGAGGTAACAGGACTTTGCGGAGAATTGCTGTCTATTTATCTTCCTCCGGCCCTCTGTAAGCCTGTATTTAGGATAATTCACCTGTCCCCAAGTTCGAGATTCATAAGAAAGATATTGTCCAGATATTGAAAAGTGGTTCCACAGCCTCATGATTATGCGGAGAAGTTGTTACGGCTCACCCTTCGTCAAATTTTCGGCCCGCGTCCCAAGTCCGGGTTTGCACTTCTTTAGATCCATTCAGTTTACCGGCTGGTGGTTTTATATATTGCCGGTACGTGGTTCTCAGTATTACCATACGTTCTAGATTCTATGAATAGCAGTACTTTGTTGTGACTGGGTCGAGATCGCTGGCTCTGCGATGATTTTGTATTAGGCTAATGCGTGGAATGCAGGTATAGTATCGACGTCGCTTGTAACACCCGGATGAGACCGAGCAGTGTTAATATAGGTAGGAACACCGCGCACAATCAATATAGTCCGATCGCTTGCACGTATCTCCACAATTTTGTCAGGTACAGCTTCCTCCCGCCCGGACGCGGCTTTAGCAGGACGTAGCTGCTTCATAAAGCGATCTGCATGATCATGGAGTTTTCTTCAATCACTCTCGAGCGGTATTCTTTTGGCGATATTCAATCTTCAGTCGTGAAGACAAGACAAAGCCGCACACTGTAAAACATAGTTCCGCTAGTATCCTTCAATTCATTCCGCAGACAATTCCTAACGCCAATAGAAAGCCCTGCAAGATTGGGTAGAGGTACGAAGGATACCAGGTTCGGGATACATCCCAAGGCGGCGTCTTAGGGTCAAACCTTCAATGCCCTATTACGTATCCCACTTCCTCCATGCTCTATTCCCTTCCTTTTCTCGTCAAAATCTTGAAAAGGGTTTGTAAAAATACTCAATATCTATTTTGTGTTCCCAACCATTTTCAAGCTCTCGAGTCCGTTTATATTCGCTTTTGAGCAACCAATGACAAGTCCTCATGCCCCTGTTGTGGCGTTACACGGATACGATATTCGAGACTCGTGGCATCCCGCCTCCAGGTGGGGGCCTATTCTAACTGAATACCTCTCAAACCCATCGTTCCGTCTGAGATGTGCCTTCTCTATCGCACGAGCTGATGGAAATGAAAAACCGGTGATGGCTACTTTTTGAACATCATCATGAACTTACTTTTGAAGCTAAACACGCCCACGTGACGTTATCAACACCTAACACGCTAAACCCAACCTCTGGAATCAACCTCGAGAGTGCATTCCAGGAATATTTGAGATGTTGAGCCTGAGCTCTCTATCCCCACAAGCTCATCCACCATGACAACCGTATCCCATCCTGCTAGCCCACCAACGCCTGCGCCTCTAGAACCCAAAGCAGCCGAGGGAGTATCTAGCTCAGCGATCTCCGTCTCTGCAATATCGAATGAATTTCCGAATGGCAAAGAAAAGGAAAGGAAGAAGCGGTGGTCTAAAGCGGCTGAGCTTCTTGAAGCTTGGCAAAAACAAGAAGGGAAAACTCAGAACAAGCAATACGGTCGATGGTGGAAACTCGAATACTCCTGTCGCTACACCCCCACCAACGCAGCAGCCTGCAAGTTCGGAGGTTGCAGAAGCTGGAGCTAGGGTTAGTGACGATACGCAAATTGGAGCGAGTGCGAAGGGAGAGGACCAAAAAGCAAAATCCTCGCCAATGCCCGAGAATATCGACGCAACACCGACTACAGCTCCTTTGCCTGCTGCACATCCGGATGCCAAGATAGCGACCAGTTCATCTCCCCAAGTCCAGTCGCAAGCTCAGCTAAATTCCGAACTGTCTTCAGATGCTACACAATCTGGATCAAATCCCGAGCTTCCTCGTCAGCCGTCCGAGTCAAAAGTACAATCAAAAGGAAAAGATCAATCGAGTGGGCAAGAAGAGGCTAAAAAGAGAGAGCAAGCAAAAATCGGCTTCCTACGCGCCTTTAATTTAAAGAATAAGGACAACAACAAGGAAGCACCTCCAGCTACGAAGCAGTCAAAGCCTTCGCTACTAAAGAAACTCTCACTTCCACCTCCCTCGACAAATAAGCTCGCCATTCCATCCTCTTCTAACGCTCCAGCCCAACAACCCGCTCCAACACCCCCACCTCCACCTCCCTCTCGCCGCACCATCAGCATCCCTAATTCCTTCACCCCCTCAACCATCTCCGAAAACCACGCACTAGCAAATGCCCTTCTTGCCTCCGCATACGCCGATAAACCCGCTGGCCGACCTCCTCCTCGTATCCACTCTACATACAACTACATTCAGGGTCCCACGATAGATTTTCAGATCAGTAATAGTAATGCCGCATATGTGAATGGCCATCGTGTAATCGCAGGCGTAGGGTTTAGGGATGGGAAAGGAGCTGTTGGCTGGTCTGGAAGACCAACTTCTCATAGATCGTATCCGTTGAATGAGAGGGTTAACGGGAAGAAGGTGCTTGCTAGTTATGCTCATTGTCAGGATAGGTGGCAGATGGTAGCTGTTGAGGATGATAACATTGCAAGTCTTTTGCTCTCAGTGCTTGGGAATATATCAGATGCTTCTCACAGATCGGATATATCTCTCCCATAATTTCAATCATGTGCGTCGAATTAAGATTACGCTCATCACCACGATAACCAATCCATACCCTTCCTTCCTCAGACGAACCCCTCACCCCATGAAACTATCCAGCCTCCTTTCGGGGCACCCAACTTAGGCACCGTACAGAACGTTGAAGCCATGATGGAGGATCAAGTAGAATCTCAGGAAGATACATGTTACATTTCTACTTTCTTATTAAATATCCGATTCAGGATTTCTTTTTAATCAAACACACACTTCCCACTCCACATATTACCAAATTGGGAGTGTTTAGTTTATTATCCATAGTAAACAGTGACGTCTGGTTTCGGCCTCCTACAAACAACGTACCATGCCCTAGTCCTTGGGCAATTCTGAAGTCGAGGGCAGAAGGGAAGAAGGGCATATTCAATATTTCGCAGTTTTTCATCAGCTGAGTTGTAGACTGCTTGTGTGTGAAGAAGGGTTCTTGGTTGAGGGAGATATGGGCCTCATATAATCCTGGAAACAGAAACCAATGGGGAGGGGAGATGGCCCACCGTTACAAGACCCAATCCCTAATCTCGATAGTCTCAATCACTTTCCCTGTTTAACGGTGCTCCCCATCACCACTTCTATCATATTTCATCGTTACCAAAACTGCAACAAAACCCATTCCTCAATCGGTTCCTTCTTTGACTCCAAACTGTTCCCTCTCCAAATCTACACAATGACATGCTCCGGCCTGTGTTTTTGAACTCCCGGAGCGGAGCCCATGCAAATGTTTGCCTCGAGTTTTTGATCCACCTCTCCCATCCTCCGCACTTGTCAACGCAGCTGGGTTTTCTAGTCTCCCAAACCCTAGCTTACACCATAATACCTTTCACCACTTGTTTTAACACCCCAAGGAGCGCGCCATAGTATCCTTATAGATGTATTTTGATCCACAGCAACAGGGCTATGGAATCCTCCAGGTAGTTTTTAGACACGTTAGGAAGTTGGTGGTGTGAGTAGAAGAAGCCCAGGTGAGAGGGCGGAGGGGTTTATATTTTTCCTGAGGGAGGAGAAATGAAGTGGAAAGATCACGGGGTGTTGCGATGAGAGCGAGAGATCTGGATTTGATGTTGAATATTGGATTTCCTGATGAATCCTTATCATCAATTCTGTCCTTCCCGTTTCATATCCTAAACCTCCTCCCAAGTTCAACCTCTCCATATTTGGCGCTACCTGGGAGATTTTTGATCTAGCATACATCCCCTCTTTACTACATGATTCGACTCGGTTTGTTTTTGGATCTGCTGGTCTTAAATATACGGTTTTAGGGTTCACACCAAACCCCACAATTCATCTCATTTGACAACATTTTTAGACACCTAATCTTTTTCGGACATTATTTTTGGACCGAAACAAGCTCCATGAGGTTGATCGCTGGCTATTTTGGAGAAACCTTTCCAGCAATGTGTGCAGAGAATATCGTAAGCCAAATGGATTGAGCGGTTTATACATTTCCAGAGACCTCAGAAGCGTACGGAGGAGGAGGATCACCTGACACCTCGCGCTGACGTACATGCCCACAGTCAAACCCTCCTCATACTTGCTCACATGATACTTCGAAAGGTACTAGAAGATATAACTCCATACCTGTGAAGCTCTTCCGAAATGCCACTTCACACACATTTCCAGAATTGTGAATGGAACTATGGTTCTCATTACGTTACGTATAGGTTATGGGTATGTCATAAATCTTGAATCTGCCACAATCTTAAATTTGCTATGATACTACTTCTCACCATACCCATTCCTGAATTCGCTGCACCTTTCCAACCTCCTTCCGAGCCGCATACGCTCATCCAATACTGCAGGAGAGATTCTGTATCCATGGTTTCAGCCACGCGGGCTTTCTCGCCCAGAAGCTTGCCCGGTCAATTTTTTTCCCCCCAACCTCCAGTCTACGCACAAATTCTTCAGGGATTAACTTTCAGACTCCCGTGAAGTCTTTGTTGAAACCAATTTAGAGCCGCATACACCTACACAGGCGAAGGTCTTAGGTTCCAAGACTGCAGAATCATGAGCCGACTTTTCGCCAATTTTTTAACTGAACCTGATAGAGCTTTCGTGTGGAGGAGAAATTAAGAGTGAGGTAGAGGCGTTTATATATGTTGGAAATATGTACTAGAAACAAGGCGCGTCGCTAGCCCTGAATCCACGCCTTGAGAATAACAAGCTGTCTGATATCTTCGGCAGCAGAGATGAGCATCACCATCGCGTTCGTATCCTCCTCATCATTTCTCAAATCCCTACTTTCATAATTAGCTTCCACTCTTTTCCACCCACCTGTCCCATTCCGAAATCGGAGGCAATTTTTTTGGGCCTCTAAACAGGTTCATTCCCGACAATCACGCAAGCCCAATGGCATGATTCGGTTGTGTAAATGATTCTGAACCCTCCACCATGAGGTGTTGAAAAAGAGTTTTAGAATTCCATTAATGATTGGAGTCTGGGATTTTTAAACCGTGCAACATGGCGTATGCGATGTGAAGCTTTTAGAGGTCGAGTGACAGCATCAGCTCCGATATTCCCACCTCTGAACCTCCGCTTTCTCCTCACCACCCATTCCCATGGAATAATGTTGGCACAGTTTTAACCTTTGAGAGCGACCGTTTTTGAACAACTCACAAGTCGAACACTGATGAAGGTACTATAGAGAAAATTTTTGATCCTCCGCCATTTAATTCCCATTAGGTGTTTTTGAAACCCATGAATGATTACGTTGTGAGATTTTGGGATTACAAGCTGTTGTGTAGATGATGTGAGATCTTAAAGTTGAGCGCAGAAGAGTATTAACCTTATATTCCTACCTCTTCATAACTTCTTTCCAGTCTCTTCCATCCACCTCTCTACATGAAATACTAGGTACAATGATTTTAGACCTCTAACATGCCCACTTTCGACTAGTCGGCAACCCCAAAACTATAAGAGTAGTTGAGTAGACCTTTTTGAATCTTCACCTATCAGGCTCTACATTAAGAGTTTGGGAGTCTATAACGAAGGGATTATAATCCTTTAGACTAACGCTGCTAATAGTCAGTCAGTCTAATAGTAACTCTTGACTTTAACTGTTTATGTAAGCAGTCAGTTAGTTAGGGAGGTTGTAGCAGTTACTAACTGGTTCTTAAAGCTATAGTTACTGCAGTAACTGCCCTATACAAGAGTTTTCTTAGTGCTGAGGTTCTAAAACCGCGTTTTCGCGTTTTCGTCGTATTATCATTATGTGAGACTTAAATGCCTATAGTGTAATTTAGTAAGTTTGTAGTTAAATATACGTGTTGTGTCTACACAAACCTGACTAAAATAACACCTTTTACTATCTCTTGTTGTACACCTTGCTGTTGCTGTATACCTTATCAAGATGCTACTGTTTTAAATAAGTCTTCTTAGCACTCCCTGCTATAGTCAGGCTGCTATTTAGGCTAGGCCTAGTAGGTAAACTACTTTCCTACTATTAGTCCTAAAGGTCCTCTTTGCCTCTGCCTGTGGTAAAGGGAAGGCGGAGCGTCCTTAGAGGAGTCCTCTTAGAAGAGTTCTGTAGCATTAACTCCTTCTAATAATGCCAGCTATTAATCTCATAACTATCCTAATAATTACTAGCTGAACAACAGGCTTTAGTTCGCTATTAATTAGGGTAACTTATAGTATAATAAGCAGTGCCTGATACTTAGCTAGATAGATTACCAGGTTAAATATCTCTAGAGTGCTTTTAGTAAGTCTTTTATCTCTATTATTTAGTAATATAGCACGGATTTATAGTGGAAAGATAACTTAAGTAAGATAATAAGACTCTAGCTTTATAAGCTCTGCTATTTTTTTAAAAACTTATTAGCTATTATTAAAACTATTAGGACTATTATCTATACTATAAACTATATACTAAAAGAGTATAAAATTAATTATAAAACTAGCTAGCTCTATTCTACAGGCCTTTTACTATCTATAAATTTATAAAAGATTATTACTAAAAGTAATCCTAGTAGTAGTCATACGCTATAGTAAAAAGAATTCTTATTAAAAACCTTTATTAACTAAATAATTTTTTATAATATTAGTTTTCTATATATAACTTTAGCTAAAATAAGGGGACTTATCTTATAGAATTAACTTAAGTTTTTAGTAGCTTTATTAACTTACTATATTACTCTCTTAGACTATATAAAAAAGCGTTTAAATAAGTAGAAATAAGAGATTATAACTATACTAGCTATAAGCTATAATAAAATAGTATTAAGTATAGACATATAGACTTCTCTAAATTACTATTTCTTTTTTAAAGTAGTAGTACACTTCGTGGGTATACTAAGCCCTAAGTAAGATAATAAATATTATAATATTTTTTAAAGTTAATATATTTCTAGATGCTTACTTCTATCTATAGGACTTATTTATTAGTTTTAAGAATTTTTTTAGTGATTATACAAACGCTGCTGTTAAATCTATTATTTTTAAAACTATTAATAAATACAAAATCATATTAAAATTCCACTATTTTATAAGCGATAATATAATAAGTAATAATAGTAAACTTATTAAGGCTCTAAATTAGTATCTAGCTATTAATATTACTACTAAGCACTAAATATACTATATAGAGTATATTATTAATCTTATAGTTAAATCTATTATATATAGTAAAAGTATAAGTAAATTTAAATAAAATTTAACCTAAGTAACTCTCTATAAGCAATTTATGTTATACTAATAATATAGTATTATAAAATAATTATATAATTTTATAAATATAATTCTCTCCTTCTATAAACACCGCGAGCTTTTTAAGTTAATATAAAAAAATATTAGTAATAAGAATAAGCTTTAGCAGTTTAGATATTTATATTTAATATAAAATAATAAAATTAAGTAGTATTTAACCTATCTTATACTTTTATACTACTATAAGCTAAAAAACGCTATCTTAAGGTTTATATATAGGTAGTAGACTTCTAATAATAATAATAACTACTAATAACTTAATAATAACTAAGGCTATAATCCTTTAGCTAATAATCTTATTAAGAAGAAGTAAGATAATATTAAATAGCTTACTAACTTCCTTAAGCTCTTTATCTAGATAATAAAGAGACTTAAAGGTAATACTAGTAAATCTAGGTTTAATAGTATATAGTAGACGCTTATTAATCTTTAGTATCTCTAATACTATCTATAGTTAATAAAGCTTAACCTAGCTAGTAAGAGTAACTTCTTCTTTATTAAAAACGCTACTGAATTTGGTATCTAAAAGCTTACTACCTATTTTAAGCTTATTATAATGAACCTAGAGGTATCCACCTGCTGCGTTGCGACAGCACTCTACCTACTACTTTATATTCAGTAGTTTAAGGATAAGTAGAGGTAGTACCTGCTGTGGCACAAGAAAGCTAACAGCTCGCTTAAAGAGGTGTTTTAACGTTACCTAAAGGCTGAGGAGGATACTAAGGTCAAGATACTAGAGATCTAACGTCACAAGCTCCCTAGTAGCAACTATCACGACGAGCTATTTGAGAGTACTATAACTGTTAACCTGCACTTTCAAACAGGTACTCGTAACAGCCACAAGCGTGCTAAGGCGGTAAATAAGCTATAGAAGTTTAATAACGACATCTACGCTAACATCCGTAATGCTACTGAGAACGACTTTATTTTTAGATGCTCTCTTATTTAGTGGTAGCGCGTCAGCTAGCACTGTTATCCTACGCTCTATAAGATTGCCCTTAACTACCTGACCATCCCAGCAACGTCATGTGAGTGCGAGAGGTGCTTCAGTAAGGCTAAAAGAATAATTACTATTAACAGGAACTCTCTCTCTGCATCCACAATTAAAGCCTTGCAACTCCAGTGTAACTGGCTCACTACTAAGGCTGTTGATAGTGAGCTGAACAAGCTCTCCGCCCACATTACGCGCAAGAAGGGCCTACCAGAAGATAGTAATGTAGTAGTTACTGCAGTAACTACACTAAGTAGTCAGTAACTGGACAGCATCTGGAGCAGTTACTACAACTTGTAGTAATGCCCGGCTTTTGTATGTAAGCAGTCAGTCAGTCAGAAGTAATTTATTAGTTACTACACCAAAAACGAGCTTTAGCTACTAGTTACTGACTATTAGCAGCGTTGCTTTGGACTGTGGGGCATGGGATGTATAAAGTTGGTATTTTAAACCCCCGACCACTAGAGTCACATCGGACACTCCGCTTGCATTTTCTTTTTTTTAAAATTACTCTGCGGGCCATGATGCATGTGTAGAAGAGAAACTGAGATTGAGGAAGCGCGACGAAGTTTATTTATGTTAGCAGAGAGGAGAAGACTGCAGAAAACAAGAATCGCACGAAGTCAACGACTGAAAAGAGCAGATATTCGTGGATGAGAGGGGAAATTATTAAAGAGATCATATGCTTCGCATCACAGCCGCTTTTTCAACCTGTATGATACCCCATGATAGACTTCTACGCTCGCCTGCCCACAAAATTCCGTGTATTTGATGTCCATGTCTTTTTAACCTCCGACAGCAGCCATTTTTGACAACCCCGCAATCCTGACACTGGTGAGTAGAATGGCGTGAATCTTTTAGTTATGCAAACGCGATAATGGAGTGCTAAAACTGGGTTTGAAGTTCATGCGTCAGCCATATCTACATATATTGAACTGCACATCATTGTGAGTACGTGCCCATACTTTCGAAGACCTAGCACATAAGAACCATGTGCAATATCTCATATAATTTTTTTTGATGAACTTTCTGTGGTTTATGTGTGTAGAAGAAAACCCGAGACCGGGGATACACAGAGGGTTTATAGGTCTGCAAGGACTTAAAGTAAATCAGAACCCGTACTAACGTAGTGATCATGAGCATGTTTCCCCTATTTGCTTATATATTCCGCTGACCGTTTGAAGTCTCCCTTTTCTTTGCTTACTTTTATATACTGAATAATTATTCGATATCCTTATCAAGTAGAGCGTATGTGGCGCAGTGGTAGCATTGCTGTTCTCCGAGGTAGCTTTTGAGCAGCCAGCAGAGAGACCCAATTGCAATTCCTGACATACCCTCTAATCCTACTTTCTTTTTTGGCCCCGTGGCCACCTGTTAGGTCTTGTGAAAGCGTTAGGAATGTCACCATACCAAGAATTCGAAATTCAGATTTGGCTACTGCCCTCCCCAATCTTGCCCCTTTTCCTCCATTGATAATTTTTCTTCCCTCCCCGTTTCTCACCTTTATGTGGCTGTATATACTAAATAATTCCCGGAGAATGAAAACAATCGATGCACTGGCTATGTGGTATAGTGGTAACATTGCTTATAGTTCATCTCTATGAGATCCCAAGGTTCGATTCCTTACGTACCTCCTTTCCCTTTATCTTTTTTTTGGTCCCATCTTCGTCATTTCCCAATCCAATTTCATAGGTCCTGTAAGGTAAACAAGGAACGAGCGAGATACCGGCGGCGGGCAGTTACTTGAGAAAACAAACGGGGGGGGGTTCAGAGATGTAGAGAATGCAAAGGATTTGTGAATACCATAGAAGGACTTCAGACGAGCCCCACGCTCCCTCTATCCAGTACTTCTCAGAATCATGTACACTCGTCGCTCTATTGAACAGACCTACCTGTTAACCGCTTCACCTCGAGCTACATCTTCATTATGCGGAAAAACAAATTAAAGACACGCTCACCCAACAACTTCACATACAAATACCAAGCATTGAGAAGGAGAACGTCATACCCGAATACATTCATAATCGTGTCATAATCTAAATGCAATGCCTCTCCTCTCTCTCCTCCTCCTCCCCCTTTTCTCACCTCCATTCCATCAATTCTCGATACCATCATCCCAGTCATTCCATCGTAATGCATGGCACTCATGGATTACAAAGAATTTACTTTACGGATTACGGAGAGGGAAAGCCAGAAATCATGAACCCGAAAAACAAGGACGACCATGTACGCCTGAAATTGAAAACTTTTTGGTTCCGTCGCTTAGGCATTGCAATCTTGCACGCTGAGGGTATCAAGCGTTTCCAAAATCATTCTACACTTGATATGACTGAGACTGGTTGAAATGGAGGGGAGTGCACGGGAGATGTTTAGAGAGAGGAGGGTTAGAACGTCTCACTCTCGACACTACTCCTATAACTCTCCAAACTCTCAATCTCTGCTCTCTCTGTTGATGGAAAATATTAGCTTCAATTTTATCAACCCTTTAGGAAAACAAAAAATGTTATCCAAGCCCTCCGACCATCCCTGCACGTCAGCTCCATCTCAACCCCAAAAGCGACCAAAATCAACGCTGGGCGTCTTACCTTCCCACATCTCCAACCATCCGTTTGTCTCCATGATCAATTCAAAGACAAAGAAGTATGAGTTATTTACGTACCACCAACCGGCTTCCTCCTAACAACCGTCCCCGTATTATCAAACTGCGGCTGCTGTCCGCTTAATCCCTGTTGCCCACTCGGACTCCTTGATCCCATAGGTCTAGGACCGGTGATCTTGCGCTGCAGACTCATCATCGCGGTTCGTGGGTTCAGGTTTTGATTGCCTGTAGGTCGGGGGGACGGAGTTGGGGAGTACTACGCATAATCAGCAACAAACCTTCAAGCCTCCCCTCTTTCCCAAAAAAAAAAAAACTTCTTTACTTCCAAGAGTGTGGAATTGGAAAACGTGGAGTGTAGGGAGGAGGTATATCTTACATGATGTCCCGTATCCGTCTCAAGACTATATCGAACCTCCTGAATCGGCGCCAACGGTGTCAAAGCACCCTGACTCCCAAACTCATTCGGATTGCTATACATCTGTCTTGTCTGACCATGTCCTGCAAGCGGCACTTGCTGCACCTGCTGCACCGGTACCAATGGCCCATCATCCCTGACCTTCGGCGGTCGCGTGACTGCTGCAGCCTGTTCAGCCGCCGAATGTTGACTATAACCCCCATCACTCGAAATTGGAGACAAATTACCACCACCCTGACTGGCGTTCCCGCCTGAAAGACGATTACGTGCAAGCGAAGGATTGCTGCCCCACTGATCGTAGTCTGGGGAGTGGAGCGGCTCGAAGGTCTGGGCTTGCGATTCGAGATGGTTTTGGTGGCGGCCGGTGGGTCCCGGGCGAGGTTGTGGGTGTTGGAGGTTTAGAGAGTTGCGGTGGGCTTGGTATTTGGGGTCGTCGAGGACGTAGGTTTGTGCTGGTTCCTGTTCGGGGATTAGGGGGGAGGGTGATCGGACTGAGCCGGCGTTTTCTCTGACGAGGGAGGGGCTGGAGTGGAGTCGGTCGTCGTCTTGGAGTTCGTACTGCTCGTCGCCGTAGTAGGCCACGTTGACTTGTGAGCCAGAGCGAGAGGCATCGGAGAAGGGTCGTTTCTCGGCTGAGCCGCTGTTGCGAGGAGCACTCTCTGGGTTGGTGGATGCTGTAGTTCTTGACCACCTAGAGATTTTGGGGATGCCAAAGATGGATGATGAATTGGACTTGTGCTTTCGCTTCGGGGTATTATCCTGACTCTGCGGCTCCCTGAATGCCCTCGAAGCTTGTGGAGGCGTCTCTTGCGGAATAGAGCTCGGAATAGAATTGTTTCGGCGAGCTTCCTGCGTTGGCGTCGTCATTCGCTCCGTATTCTCATACCGCCCGTCATGTTCCGCAAACTCTTCATCATCCTCCTCGACCGTGCTAATGCGATGGGGTTGGTGAACATCGTAGCCCGAGTGCATTTCCTGAACTCGTCGTGACGAAGGATTCGAGAGATACCCAGACTGATTTGGCGATGAAGCAGTACCCGCACGACCTTCTGGCTCATATCCAGGATCTCCGCTAGCCCTCAGGTTTTCATAGGACGTCAGGCTGTTAGAACGATTGGCGTTCTGGGCCAAGGTCAGCGCATGTGCCTGTTTCAAGCCTTCAACCTCGCCCAGCAACTGGATCAACATCTGCTCAATCTTCTTGATATCATTATCACCCTTCATGCTCAAGCCCTTAAGAGCACGCTTGAGGACATTCTTCCTCTTCTTATCGACATTGTCAATGTCTTCCGAAGATGATCGAGGCACACGTGGGGACCCCAGAGGTTGTGGGCGGGGACCTCCAAGAATTCGCTGCTCTGCAATATCCACCCTCTTGTCGGTATTATTCATAATCATGGCATCTTGAGTCCGGATGAATTGTTTCATCTCCTCGAAGGAATTTCGCATCTCCGCCGCACTTCGCACCAGAGTGACGAGGATTTCAGTATCGCGAGCATTCCGCTGCGCATCGCGAACCGTCAGATGATCCATCAATGCAACAACATCCTTTGACTGGATTCGATCAATGCCCTTGCCAGTGGCAGCATCGTAGAGGGGCGAGGCCATTCCATGCGAGTTTCCGCTGAAATGTCCACTATGCTTGCCGTTGAGGAAGATATCGCCAGCGTCATCATCAAAATCGCCCAGACCATCGTCGTCGAAAAGCGTAGAACGATTGCGGAACTCAGGCGTGATACCTCCATGTTGATTAGCAGACTGATAGCCTTCATCTTTCCATAGAGCCGGGCTCCTTGAAGGCGTGCGATCCCTCTGGGAATACGCGCGCTGCTGCTCGTATTGAGGCTCACCTGCATAGTCTTGACCATAGTCATCTTCCACGGTGGCATGGTATTGTGCTTCATGCGCAACCAAATCATCTTCTTCATGCGCTCGAGCAGCAGCACGAGAGGCAATGGCAGCTGCAGCTGCACCAGCTCCGGCACCTAGAACGGCGGCCTTTTCATATGAATTAGAGGGAGTTCGTTCTCGCTCCTCCTGTCGACTTAGCAAATCGTCGGTTTGATCATGATATCCTCCACCTCCAAGCGGTCCTTTGATAATCGACGGATTCGTCGTGACTTCTGATTCATCGTCCATGCCGAATCCAATCTCCGGCATCATGTGGTCATCAGTCGGAAATGCGGAGTGATGCATTTTAACTGGTTCATCAATTGATTGAGAGAGGCTTTGTCTTGGGGAGTTTGCTGCTGGTGCATCTCGGCTACTCTCCGCAAGTGTTTGGGCCTGATCCCGAATTGCACCCCATCGTTCTTTACTAGGATGTTCCTGTAGCGTGGTTTCCTGAGCCATGTGCTGCTCATAGCCAGGGCTGACTGGTGGCATCGTACTACTTTTCAATGGGCTGGATACGGATGAGCGTACGCTGATGTTTGACGGTTCGTGCAACGAGGCGACCGCAGACTCGACAGCAACAGGTGTGTGGACATATTCGGGGTTAGAACCAACGGCACGAATATCCTGACCGAGATCGATCTTCTCCTCCCGATCGAGATACTGTCCCTCCGCACTGTCATCCGTGTAGTTCGTCATATGCCTATAGTCTACAGTTGGCGATCCTTGCTGGCTGTAGCTCTCCAATTCCCTCCGATACATCTCGTTCTGTTCGTGATTCTCGGCAAAAAATTCATCCACATCCTTGGGTGTCTCTGGCTCCGCGAGGACCTCCTGTGGACGCTCAAGGTTGACACCTTGTGGTCGCTTCCGAGTGCGTGCCATTTTGGTGCTAGGCGAAGATTCCAACGACTGGATCGAGAGATTGGACGCATTTCGCTGTGCCATGCGTCCTGCCGATGACATGGTTGCACCGCTGTGAACAGATCGAAGATGTCGGGGAGAACCAGTAGCTTCCTCTCTATAGCTTGCCTCGCTTTGGACTGGGCTGAGATGGCGAGTTGGGGTCTCCGCAATCTCGTACTGTGATACCTGCGGCTCAGTACTTTCGAGCGCTCGAGCTTTGGCAGCTGCCGCAGCTTCCAGTCCAGCAGCAGATACCTCTCTCGATCGGGATGAGAGGCTTCGATCACTCCTCGGAGTTGATAAGCTAAGATCGCCCTGTGATCGATTGCTGTGGGCAGTCCCAAGACCTCGCTGCAGAGCAACGGGCGTTCGCGTGGGCGTGCGAGGAGCTGGAGACACAACTTGGCGTGAACCACGAGATACTTCTCGAATCGGGGTCTCAGTGCCAGTTCCTCTTGATGACCTTGAGCTAGGTCGTTCGCGCGTCTCAGTTTCGGCGGAAAGGATCGAGTCGCGGGTCAATTCTGAACCCTGGAGCTCGCTCTGTAGGATTGGCAAAGGTGGAACCTCTTCCTTGAGAAGGTTTTCTTCCTCTACACTCTCCGAAATGCTAGCAGTCCTGCTTCTGCTGCTTCTGCTATGACGTCTCCGCCTCTCCTTTCGGTCCTCTTTCGACTCTCGAGAATCATGATGCCGGAGCGCAGCTGCAGTGAGACCAGCTCCCGCAAGGCCTGCAATCGCAGCATCCCGTGCTGAATGTCCTTTGTCTCTGCTCTTCTTGCGGTGCACCTTCTCTTCATCCCGTGTGGACTCAGCATAACTTCGCTCTGAAGCGGAGCCTCGGCTCGATCGACGTTCCCTGCGGCTTGAACTTCCAGACAGGACAGTACCAGGGTCATCACCATCGCGGTTCAGGACAACCTTTGGCTTGGAACCCGCCATATGGGGAGCGCTGGAGGACTTGGAAACTCGCCGCCTGGAGGTGTCGCGAGAGCTTGTAGATGGGATGGTCTCATATGCGCTCTCGCGGGACATGCGCTCGTACTTGCTCCGATTCTGCTGGGTACGCTGTTCTTCCTTCAAGGCATTCAACTCGGGAAGGATGAGGCGCTTGATGGCGTCTTCCACCGTAGCAAGCAATTTCGGATTGTTGATCGAAGAAGTTCCTGAGACACCAGAGCGGACGGAATGGGCGTCGCCGGATCTGCGATGTGCATTGGAAGACAAAAGACTTGACTCCGTTCCACTTACAGCGCTCAAATCTTCATCGCGAGAACTCTTGCTCGTCCTTCGGTGCGACTTGCGGCTTGGGGTGAGCTCTTCTCTGCTAGTCTTAGTATCCTTTGCTTTCGTACTGCTGCTCCCAACAGGCTTCTGCTGCAGCTTCTCCTGTTGTAGTTTCTCCATGACTCTCTGTGTGATCCGCTCTTTGCTCAAGCTCCTGCTTCGCTGACGGGTGGGCGCCTTGAGAGTGTCTCGCATCTCGGTCTCAACAGCCTCCTCCCTCTCCAAGCTCCGACTTCGGCGACGTACTGGGCTTCGAATAACAGGCTGCGATCCAAGCATACTATCCGGGGGCATTGAAGAAATGTCCGAGGCCACCGGAATATATCGCCCACCGTTGCTGGACAAGTCGCTGGCGCTCTGCAAAACTTCGATGTCCACAGGCGGGAGGGACGAAATGTTGGATTCTTCCGAGTATGAAGGGTCGGTGGTCAATACCTCTTCTGGAGCCTTATTTCCTAGTGAGATGCGCCGGGTATATGACGGTTTTCGGCCGTTGCGGTTCGTTTGTGTGATCTGCAAATGGTCGTTTGTAGACTTGCTTTTGCGATGGGACGGAGTGACACGGACTCGCACACTTGGGCGCGACTTTACCCTGCCGTCTCCTTTGCCACCTTCAAAGTATTCTATTAGCAGTGATGTCTGCGACGGGTGTTTGCGATGGGTGCCCGATTCCTTCTTAGCGGTATTGATGGTGACAGGTGTACCGTCCTCGGGAATGGAGTACGAGGTTTTGTCGGTACGAGTGGAGATGTCGGTCAGGAAATCGTCTCGCAACGTGGTATCGTTATCGACGGAGCTCAGAGTCGAGGGTTCAGTGGGCGCCGGGAGAGGTGGTCTTCGACTATCCACGCCCATCGTAAATCCTGAAAGGCTCTAGAAGGCGAGCGGCGTGGATGGAGACATGGACGGCAATTGTTGTTCCCTTGGCGACGATATTATTCGAATGGTAAATGGCCCACAGATCCGGGGAGGTAAAATCAAGTATGTACGGTGAATGGGTCGGGCGGTGACTGCTGTGTGGCTGTTTCTCCTCTGCGCTACAAGAAGTCGCAGACGCTGCAACGGCTTGAAGCCAGCGAGCCAACCAGGCACCTTCTCCAGACCCGAAAATGAAGGGTAGTGAACGGATTGTGGTTAACGCATAGCCGGGTGACGCAGTATACCCAGGTAAGTGATCGTGGGTGAAGTGCGACGGAAAATGGGGGTGATGGTAAGGCTGCGGCGTGTGTGTGTGTTGTCTGATGGCGGAGCTGAGGTTCCTGTTAGCAACCGAGCCTCGCCAGGACAATTTGCGGTGGGGGCGAGAGGGCAGGCGTACTGACGTCGATGTATCGTCTTCGCGACAACCTGCACTCTCTCTCTCGCGGGTAACAATGGCTCCCGGTAGAACTTGGTGATGGTGAAGGCGGGAAGTTGGGGTGTGGAGAGGGTAGGGCCAGGGTCGGAAGAGGTTTTGGGCTTGGGTGGGCAAGTAGAGCCAACCTTGCTGGGTGGTTTGGCGGTCGCAGTCTAGCGGCACCAGTGGCTTATTGGCCCGCTGGCCTGACGATGCATCATGAAAACAACAAAACACATGGGCCCGATCAAAATACAAAACTCAACCTGAGCTCACCACTTGCAAAGCGCTCTCAACGAACTCCGATTCATAGCGCCCGGCATCAACGACTGCCAGTTACAATTGGTTCAGGCAGTCTGAGTATCACGCCAGCCACCTCAGTTATCGAAACCGAGCTGCTTCTCTCTGTGTGACCACGGTTCAAACCTGCCCAGGTATGCTCCACCGCACGCATGTTCGCCTCAAGCAAGACTCGCAGGCCCTCGTTCTCTGTATGCACCTCCTGCATACATTCCACACCCACACGTCCAACAATAGCTCCGAGTGTCTCTCAAATCCATCAGCCATTGCATGTCAGCCGCCAACTCCAATTCATCCGTTTCCTTGTGCCATTGGGTGCTTCCAGCCACCCAAGGAACAGCGCCGCACGAAAAAGAAGTCGGAAAATTTTCTATTTCAATCCCTCGGTTCAACTCACTTCCCCCTCATCTTCATCGTGATTATTCCACACTCATCCCACCGACTATGCGCCGTCATCATCCATCATCTATCTTTAGCCTCTCCAAGCGTCGAGGTGCTGTAGTCCAGCGTTTCCCGAGCGACGCTTCAGTCGGCGAACACCTGACTAGGGTTTCGTTTGGCCGCCAGGCCGCCCAGACTTCGGCTGATCCCGCCCTCCCGTTCCCAATCACGTCATTGGCCGAAGACATTTCACACTTGACAACGCAGCACTCCGAATCCAACCACTTAGCCTGCAGTACCTACCTACTTTCACTTCGCAGCCTTATTGAGTGCAGATACCGATTCCCATATGCGTGAATATGCAGGTGCATTTTATCGAATAGCCGTTGAGATATTGGATGGAGAGCGGCCTCGGCTGGCGGGGCTGATTGAGAAGCTTTTGACAGCAGTACAAGGCCCGTTGAGACATATTCTAGTTTCATCGAATAACGGTTGAGAAGTTCCAAAATGTGAAAGAAGTGTTGGACCTAGGCTGGCGGGGCTGATTGACAGCAGCACAAGCTCCGATTAAGAGTTGTGGAGGGCTTAACTTGGTTGGACAAAGCTTTGAAACCGAAATCGTGATGTACCTTGGTAGCCTCATTCACTTCACCAGCCAAGATATCGATTTGGAATGTGTCTTGTGGCAAATGATATAATCTCGCGCCTATGTTCCTGATGCCAAACCACAGGTCAGTATCATTATTCTGGCAGAAATTCAGACACAATTTGGTCTGTGAGCAAATCTTGGAAATACCGTATCTGAGTGTATGTACTTGGAGCTATGAACCCGTGATGCATTCGGTATACAAGTATTTCCTTAGCCACCATATCCCTACGCTCAAACGCCAGACTTAAGCAGCTCTCATACCTCAATCCGTTTTGGCTTGAAAGGTCGTTTGCCTTGTTTCGGCTGACTACCATACGCCCTCCGTCCCTCTACCTTCTTATCCCTACTCAGACTGGCCCCCAACGAGATATCAATTCTGGGTGGCGTAGTGAATCCGAAGCTTTTGGCCACCTTTTTTAAATCCAGCTTATGCACGTCGAAAACGGAGCGGAGACTATGAGAAGCGTAGGCTTGAAGATAGGAGCGATAACCCTCCTTGGCGGACTGGAGAAGGGTTAGTTTAGCGGGAAGATGGAGCGGAGAAGACGTACTTTGTTGAGATAGTAGTTCTTGCCGATTAATGTCTCGAGTTGAGACTGGATGTTCAGGATTTTGTTTGCAGGGAGTTCAAACTCCACCAACGGCACTCTCGCTTCTCGCAACAGCTTCAAGAATCCGACTTCGGAGGGGAGTCTAACAAATGTCAACAATGCTTATGCCTCGCTCATAATACGGAACCGCGCGACTCACAAGAACATGAGGGAGCGTCCCTTGCCGTCGGCACCTCTTGCTGTTCGTCCAACTCTGTGGATCTGCGCAGTATTAGCCAACGCTTTTCTCAAATCTCTAGTGGGAATACTGACATAGTCACGTGGGTCATCGGGCGGATCTAGTTGTATAACCCAGTCCACCTCTGGTATGTCCAACCCTCTAGCTGCCACGTCGGTACAAATGAGTGTCCCAGAGGGTGCGTTGCAGAATTCGAAGAAGCGGTTAGTACGGGTTTGCTGCTTAAGCTTACCATGGAGCTCCAGGACGGGTAAATCAATGTAGTTAAGCACTATTTGAGTCAGTATGCGATGAGAAAGATGAATAAATCGCTTACATTCGGCATGAAATTTGACACTGTTGCAAGAGCTGAAAAAGACGATGACCTTCTTCTTCTGGTGCCTCTTCAAGAAGCTGAAAAGAAGCCGAAAGCGGGTGTCGGACTGAACAACCACGAATCCCTGCTCAAGTCCCTCAACCGTGCTGTGCTCCTTGCGATGATCCACATTGATATATAGCGGACCTGGTCGGAGAGATATCCGCGCAAGATCCTCGACTTTCGTAGTTTGTGTTGCGGAGAAAAGCATCGTCTGTCTGTCGTCCTTTGGCAGTATTTTGATGATGGAGCGCATTTCGTCCTCGAAACCGACCTCCAATATCCTGTCCGCTTCATCAATAATCAATGACTTCAGATTCTTGAAAACAAAGCCCTGTGTATTGTGCAGATGGTCGAGGAGTCGTCCCGGGGTAGCAATCAGCAGATTAACGCCCTTCGCAAGTTTCTCTGCCTCCGCCCTTCGATTCGCTCCTCCAATCACAATACCAAATGTCTGCGAGTGTTTCTCGAGGAGCTCGCGGGCTACGCCGAAGATTTGAAGGGCAAGTTCTCGAGTGGGCGAAACAACGATTACTCCAGTCCCGTTCCTAGGTTTGAAGCGCAGAGATGAAAGCATCTCAATGGCTGGAATCAAGAAAGCCAAGGTCTTTCCAGATCCAGTTTTCGCGGCACCGAGAACATCCTTTCCTGCCATCAAAGGAGGGATCGCGCGCCTCTGGATCTCCGTCATGTTCTCAAATCCCATTTCGTTTATAGCCCGCATTGTGCGATCGCCCAGGTTCAACTCTGCAAACTTCTGCGGGTCTTCGACGGTGGGAAGAGATATTGACGTGCCGGAGGGAAGATCTGTTGGAGGTTGGACTTTAGCATTCTCGCCATCTTGCTCCTCTTCAGAATGCTCCCCTGCATCTACTTTAGCGACCTTGGCCTTCGCAGCAATATTCTTCAGCTCCTTGTTGAGTTCCTCCTCGTCTTCATCTTCTTCCTTCAAACCTGAATCATCTATGACATTGGCGACTTCCTCGACCTCAGGCTCGGTTGTATGTTCCTTCTTTGCCTTTTTGCGGGGCTTCAGATTTGCGGAGTCAGTTGTGTCACTGCTGGGAGCTTTTGCAGAAACTGGTGCTTCGCTCTTGTGAGGTTTGTGCTTTCGCTTTCGCTTATTCGACTCGACTTCGTGAGTGGCCATGGTAGTATGGAGTTGTAGGACCTGGAGAATAATTAGGGACGTGAAGAGAAAAATTAGTTGAGTCGGTGGGTTGAGACAGGTTCGCCGATTTGCGCTAGGCAATAATGGGTTAGCTCGTTTTCTAACCGCACTCTTCACAGTCGCGGGGATGGAACGAGAACTCCAACACAAAAGCACATCACGACAACCATCATCCCCAAGGACATTCAAACCCATTTGTGACGATACCAACTTGACTCACCATTTCAAGTACAGGCTCGCAGCCGGTCATGTACTCGCGATATTATGAGATCCTTAAAAAGACCGAGCCTCCTGCTCTCGTCGTCTTTCTCATGCAACCTTGAACGGCCTTGTTCTATTCTGCTTTAAACATCTATGGAAATTAAATTTACATCTCGCTTTATTCTTGTCTTTGTCTATATTTTGTGCATGTTCCTCAGTAACTTCTCTATAATCTCATCCCCTCAGTGGACCATGCCCAAACTCCCTTTTCTCCCGGCGCCGAAGCATTGCTGCCTTACCCAGGGGTAACATAAGCCAAAATCCAACATGATGCCTTGATATCACTTCAACCGGTTGTAAGGTGTGAACAAGGCTGTATTTTGAAGGTTCCGTTGAACATCTTGGGGAATGGGCTGCTTGGTAATCCATACTGCAAGCTTTACCGCATTAGTAATGACTCCGCATCTTGGTATGCGTTTAACATCAGACTAGAGGGAAGGCCTCTACGTAATGCCAAGGCTCTGATATGCTTCAAAAACGGCTAAATAACCAGCCGTAGTAGCCTTTATTCGACTACACTTAGCGCTCCCTGTCACCTTTACGTCCCCTTTTATATCAAAGATAGTCAGTTTTTTCATTTTGATTTTCACAGTATATCAACAGCTCAAGTGGAAATCGGCTTCTTTGACACCGCAATGGGTTCCAAGCTCTTCATGTACGACTCTCTTCCCAATTGAACTAATCCTTCCTGACATCGAAGAGAACTGGAGCTACTGGATACATCGGAGGCTCAATCCTCGACACCATCGTCACCAACCATCCCGAATACGATATCACCGTGCTCCTTCGGAGTGTCCCACTAAACTTCTCTACCCGTTACCCAAATGTCAAGATCATAAAGGGCGACTATGATAGCTTCGACATCCTTGCAGAGGCCGCATCTCAAGCCAATGTCGTTGTGCGTACGTAAACCACGCGCTATCTAACGATACGGTCTCTTTAACCCCCTATTTAGACAACGGCAACTCCGACCATCCACCCTCTCTCAACGCCCTCATAGCCGGTCTCCTCCGCCGCTCAACCCCAGGCTTCCTCATATTCCTCTCTGGCACCGGAATGCTTTCCGACTGGCAATCAGAAACCTATCTCGGCAAACTCAATCCAAAAATCTGGTCGGACATCAAGGATATGGATGAAATCACTTCGCGGCCCGACAGCGAGCTGCACCGGATCACTGAGAAAATCGTCCAAGAAGCAGCAGCCAAGCATGGCGATAAACTCAAAACAGCAATCATGTGTCCGCCAGATATTTATGGAAGAGGTAAGGGACTTGCTAAAACAGGGAGTGTGATGGTACCGGTTTTTGTGAACGAAGCGAAGAATGTGGGGAGAGTATTCTATACCGGCCAGGGAACGAACACAAGGGGCTGGGTGCATATTGATGATCTTATGAGACTTTACTTGAAAGTTGTCGAAGCGGCTGCCGGCGGGGGAGGGAATGCGGATTGGGGAAAAGAGGCATGTCGTCTCCCTTCCATACCCTATTCCCCATCTTCCGTTCGCAAGTGACTAATTTATCTTAGGGCTACTACTTTGCAAGCACACAGGAAATCTCCCAACTCGACCTCGCCAAAGCGACCGGCAAAATTCTCAAGAAACACAACATCATCGATAACGAAGAACCAGTTCAGATCTCTCTTGAGCAGGTCGATGCAATGCTCAAGGGCCGCTCTATCCCGAAGATCTCGCGATATCTTTTTGCGTCCAATTCGAGAACTAGACCTGAGAGAGCGGAGAAATTGTTTGGGTATAAACCTAGTGCTCCGACGTTGTTCGAGGCGCTGGAGCAGGATATTTCGGATGCAGTCGGAAAGAATTGAGCGAGTGCCGACACTAGCTTCCCAAGATCGATCGTTCTGTTACCATGATAGCTTGAAAAAAAAAGAAAGGGATGGGGACATTTTGTGAATATCTAACTATAATAAGATAGGAGACGGTAAGGCACAAGTTAAACCATAAGCGGTATTTTTGATATCACTTGTTTCCAGTATGCCTGCCCCCACATCTTATCATTACGTGTTTTTTATCGTTCGCTCTCCTTCCATCCATAGATCTCCGCAAGTGTAGTATCCTTTCTTCTCCCAACCAACAGATCTTCATTCAATCACACCCTCTGCTTTGTCCAAGGCGTCTCTCCCGCCACTAAATAAAGCCCAGAGTAGCTAGGCAAGCCACCTTGGAGGCCCAATTGTCTGGCAAGGCAAAAACCCAACAGGTATCTAGGCGGAGCCCATGAGAGTACATAACACTTAGAGGCATTCCACTTCGGGATTCGACCCTTCAATTACTCACTGTTCGCAAAATGCAAGCCGACAATTACCTGTTCCGGTGGAAGGAACGTCCTAGAAACACGATGGATCTGATAGCTGGGGTTGGTGTCGCGGCAAACATCGTCCAGTTCATTGACCTCTGCACTATACTTCTATCAGAATCCAAACATGTATATATAGTTCCAAATGATCTATGCTATATCACTGAAGAGATTCGTGCTGCAGCCGAGGAATTACAGAGTCTCAACAAGGCGCTGTCGCAGGCTGCGATCTCACCAGCTAGGTAGGCAGTCGACCAGAAATTCCAGGATTTGGTCCGGGGATCTCGTGATATTGGGCAAGCGGCGGAAAAGACTCTCTTGCAGCTACAAGCTAGCAGCTAGTATCCGCGCCGGAATAGTTTCAGGAAGGCATTCAAAAGTGTGTGTGGAAGGTGGAGATCTTATTTTTAAATAAATTACTTAAGGTTGTTATATACTTTTATGAGATAACTACAATTACTATATACTACGTATTTACTAGTAAGCTTTTATTTAAAAGCTATTACTTAATTCATATTATACGGAATTTTTTTTTTTTTAATATAGTTAACGTATTTCACAAGCGAGCTGGTCAAACAAGCGAACCGGTCAGTTTGCCAAGAAATTACTAAAACCTTAATAACTTTATCAATTCTTAATATTTTTTAATAAAAATTTAAAATTTATAAACCTATATATTATACCTAGCAAGTATTGAATTTACAGTATAATTATATTACTAATTAAGTTAATTACTTAACTAAGACGAAAGACTTAGCAAAATTCGCTTTAATAATACTATTCTATTAGATTATTGTAAATATTTATAAGAACAATTTTTATTATTTATTCCAAACTATTTAAATTTATAATAAAATAGTTAATTGTTTATAACTAGTCTAATTTTATTAGTTACATTATATAGAGCTATTTTCGGCCCCCAATTTTTAATATTTAGATTAGTATTAACTTCTACCACTATTTACTAATTTAATAACTTAATTTATAAGTGTAATAAAACGTTATTAAATTTTTATAAATTTCTATTAAGGTTTAAAGAAAATATGTTATCTATATACCTTTTTATTAAAACTTATTCTAATTATTGTATTTAAATTAATTAATAATATAATTATACTATAAATTTAATACTAGCTAGGTACGGTATATAGCTTTATAAATCTTAAAATTTTATTAAAAAATATTAAGAATTAATAAAGTTATTAAGGTTTTAGTAATTTCTTGGAAAATTGACTGGTTCGCTTGTTTGACCAGCTCGCTTGTGAAATACGTTATATAAATTTACTAACTTTTATAAATTTAGCATTATTATGTTACAGGCACAGGGGAGCGCCTACTTACCTACGTTTAACTAAGTATTGTCTAGTTGACTTCGTGGTACACTATAACGAAACCAAGTGTAGGTTGCTTCAAAGCAGAGAGTATAGTCGTATTCGAGTTGAGTCTTCAGTAATTACGCACGCTGTGTGAAACAACATGCACAAGATGTTCCAACTATACAAAGACGTAACAAGATAGTCTAACCAATCTATTGCATAACGATACTAGGAGTTGCCTAGTAATAATAAGATACGTACAAAGAACCAAAACTATGAAACCCGAGGGGGACGCCCTTCTTATAGCAATCTGTCCTTCATACAAATTGAGATAATGAATCGTAATTAGCATAATAAGTTCTCATCACCCTGGATTACCTTCATCACGCGCGGACTCCTCTAATGAATTCTGATTAGCCTTTTTAGCTTTAATTACCTTTTATTAGTCATGTGAACCTGCTAGGCTTTTAATCTTTTCTTCTTATTTGCTTACGAAGTTCACCTAGTCGTTGTTCTGTTAAGAGTCTTTTGGCGTGCAACAACTGTGTGCAAAGGGAATGGATCTTCTTTTGGTGGTCGGCTTTTTTTTCTCACACTTTCTAATATTCCAATTCTCACACCGTCGCCTCATTAACCTTACTGGTCTACTTTGGTGGCTTATTAAATTCTGTAATACTTGCTTTCTTTTTCAAGCTTTTGGCTCAAAAGTTAATTTGTTCCCATTCTAGGTTTCTGGTATAAGAGGCGCCTGTTTACTCTATTACGTCGTAAGAGCTTTACGTCCTCTTTAACTCTTCTTTCCTTAACAATGTCTAAGGTCGGAACGTCGACTACTTAAACTTATTGTCTTGCAAAATTAATTTGCGATCGTAATTATTTAATGCCAACTTTTTGTAATGGTTGCAAATCTGGTAAGATTGCTACCTTATAGACCTTTCTTTTAGTTATTATTTAGAGTACATCGAGTACAATTATAAATGTGATCTAGTAGTTTCTTAACAGGAATTTAATAAGTCTTTAGCTAAGAAGCGTCGTCTAGAGGCTAAGCTAAAAGAGGTAGATAATAGTCTTTTTAAGGCTTCTACCTTTTACGCTAAACGCTTTTGCCTTTGAAGGTAAGTCGATTTTATTAACTCTCGTAAGCAAGAACTCTTTCCTCGTGAGATAGCGTTAATTGCTATGTTAAAGAAACTTGAAAAAAAGAAGGAAAATAAAAAGAAGAAACTTACAAAATAGTAATTTCTTTATTTAACTTCGTTAATCTATTCTTATTTATTATTTTTAATTAAAAAGCCGTGCAGGCTTTTTTTTAAAATTTAGTATTACAAAATTCTTTAACTAAAACTAGTTAATTATTTTAAAAAATTACTTTAAGTTCGTAATAAAATTTCCAATTTTTTTTTTTTTTTTTAGTTTATAAATTTTTTTATTTAACTAAATTTTTTTAATTTTATATTTTAGCTAATATAGCTTTATAAAATACTAAAGCTAACATAAAAGTTAGAAGGCTTCGCTGCGCTTAGCAATAAGTAGTGTAAGAAAAGCTACGTGAAAAGAGTAGTCATAGAGAAGTAGCGTAAAAGAAGCAGCGTGAAGAGAGAAGCAGCGTGAGGAGAGAAGCAGCGTGAGGAGAGAAGCAGCGTGAGGAGAGAAGCAGCGTGAGGAGAGAAGCAGCGTGAGGAGAGAAGCAGCGTGAGGAGAGAAGCAGCGTGAGGAGAGAAGCAGCGTGAGGAGAGAAGCAGCGTGAGGAGAGAAGCAGCGTGAGGAGAGAAGCAGCGTGAAGAGAGAAGCAGCGTGAGGAGAGAAGCAGCGTGAGGAGAGAAGCAGCGTGAGGAGAGAAGCAGCGTGAGGAGAGAAGCAGCGTGAGGAGAGAAGCAGCATCAAAAGAGAAGTAGCATCAAAAGAGAAGTAGCATCGAAAGAGAAGCGGCATCAAAAGAGAAGCGGCATCAAAAGAGAAGCGGCATCAAAAGAGAAGCAGCATCAAAAGAGAAGCAGCATCAAAAGAGAAGCAGCATCAAAAGAGAAGCAGCATCAAAAGAGAAGCAGCGTGACAGAAGTTACGTTAGAGAAGCGACTATCGAATCTGAATTGGCTCCTACTTTGAATCTGAATTGGCTTCTGCATCGAATTAGAATTGGCTCCTACATCGAATTAGAATTGGCTCCTACATCGAATTAGAATTGGCTC
>ML994744.1:174338-189850 GCA_010093925.1 Zopfia rhizophila CBS 207.26 | reverse complement strand
GCTCGCGGCGCTTCTTGTTAGCCTATCAAGCCTATCACTCTTATACTTAAGCGATCCCTTGTTAAGCTATCTCTATAGCTAGCTTTACCGTATTATGGTGAGCTTTAGCGTAGCTCTGCGCTTCCTTACGTGACATCTGTTCACAGACTATAGTAAATGCCTTCATACGTTCCTCCCAGTCCCAGTGATAGATTAGCTAGTAACCAAACTCAATTTAATAGGGTAATAAGCCTATAGTCTCATGCGGTAGAATTGCTTAAGCCCAGTCCATACAAGACAGTAGGTCTAACTAATTATCCTAATAATAGTTAACAAATAGACGTAGGCGCTGGTCGATGTACTGGTTTAAAACCTTAGTATTCCTATTAGTTTAAGGGTAATACAGCGTTGAGAGCTTTTACTTAATTCCTATTAGTCAGTATAGCTCATTCATAAATGCTAAGATAAACTAAGGACTATAATCAGAGACTATTAACCTAAGTAAACTAAATACTTATTAGATGTAGTAATAGTACATATTAGCTACCTAAGCAGCTATAATAGTCTTATAGTAAAGTAGTAAGAAGTAATACTTACTTAGCCAGTCTATAACAACAAAAGCATAGTCATATTCTTTCTTATCTAAAGAGAAGAACTTAAAGTCTATAGAGACGTTTCACCATACTCGCTTAGGGATTAGCAGTGATTTGAGTAAGTTTAGGGTTTTATTATAAGATATATAGCTCTATCTATAAGCTTTACACATAGCTATATAGTTATCTATATCTTTATTTATATGACTTTAGTAGTAGTAGTTATGAAGTAGCTTATCTATTTTTCTCTTACTTAAGTAAGTAGTCACCTGGGTAGCATAGATAGCTTAAATAAAGTAAATCCTTAAGAAGTATATAGTAGAAACTACTAGCTTATTATAGTACATAAAAAGGCTCTAGTTAAGTTTTTATACTAAGTAGTTACTAGAAAGGGTGTGCTCTTAAAATGGCTATAAACTCTCATAGCTACAGTTCACCTCAATAATATAATTAATTAGTAAGTAAGGGTTATTTAGGGGCGGTGAGACTATAAAAGTATTAGTAGTAATTACTTTAATTATATTAGTAGCTAGCATGTTTTTTACTAATAGCGTAGCTAGATTATCGCTTACGGCCTTAATAAAGCTAATATTAATTTACTCTACTAAGAGAAAGGCGCGTGTTTAGGCTGTTTTATTCTTATCTTTTTAGGTCTTTAGTTTCTCTTACTTACGCAAGAGCGCGTCGGCTATTATATTAGTTATACTAAAATAATAAATAAGCATTAGGTAATAGTCTGCTATGCTTATTATCTAGTATATTTAATAAAAAGTAAGCTCTTACTTTATAGAGAAGTACTCTAGCGCGCGATAGTTAATTAGGGTACTAAATAACTTAGTAATCTACAAGCCTATAAGCTGCAAGCGCTATTCTTAGAGGCTATAAATTATAACTAATATTTTTTTATTATATATATCATAGTTTATCTAGAGCTTACTTATAGTCTTAGAGTAGAAAACTATAAGTTACTAGAGACTATTCTCTTAAAGCTATAATAGTACTTCTATAATAACTCTATTACTTACATCTGTCTCCATACGCGTCTGATGATAAGATAAGTAGTAAACTAAAATATTATCTAATAGTATTAAATTCTTAGCTTACTAGAAAACTACTAGCTTATATTTATTAAAAATATACCATACACTCTTCTTAAGCAGCTTAGTAAGTAATTAGATAATACATCTATAGTCCCTTAGGAAAGCTTTATAGAAGTTATAGAATTCTAGAAAGAATTATAGGCTTTTAACTAATATAGGTACTAGCTATTCCTATATAGTAGTAACCTTCTCAGGGTCCTTTTAGATCCCTTCTATGCTAATAATAAGGCCTAAAAACTTCATTCTAGTAATAGTGAACTCACTCTTCTTAATATCTATCTAGAGGCTAGCGTTTTAAAAATATCTTAGTACCTAAGTAACATACTCCTCATACTATAGCAGGTCTTCAAAATAAATTAGAATATTATTAAAATAGGTAGTATAGAAGTTATTAAGTAGGCTATAAAACACCTTATTAATATAGCACTAAAATATAGCAGGGCTATTATAGAGACTAAATAGTAACACACAGTACTTATAGTTCCTATACTAAGTATAGAACATAGTTAGATTCTCTATGTCCTTATTTAGATATATATAATAGAAGGCTTATTATATATTAAACTTAGTAAACACCCTTACACGCGCTAGCTAGGCAAGAGTCTTCTAAATCAACAAAATTAGATAAGCATCTTTCTTTATAATAGTATTAAGCTTATAGTAGTCAACGCAGAAGCATTACTCTTCTCTAAACTTCTTAGTAAATAATACTAGGAAAGTATATAAAGCGTTACTATAAGTAATAACCCCTTATTAAAGATAGTTATTTAAATAGGTCTTAATAAGCTATAGCTACTTAAAAAACATGCTATATAATAAACTTAATATTAGTATATTCTTAGCTATTAGTTTAATATTATAGTTAATACCTTCGTGATGCAGGGGCAGTATGTCTGAGTTTTTCTTTAAAAAGTAGACTTAAATTATACTAGTATAGCTAAGATAAAATAGCTTTTACTTAATAAGCTATTAAAGTTTCTTTTTTCTTGTAAGGTCCTTATTTAATTAATAGAGCCCTTCTAGTAAAGCCTTTACTAAAAGATTCTTAGGGTTTTAAGAAGAGGGCTTTAGGTCTAGTAGGCTAAGCTTATCTCTATAGTCCTAAATAAGCTTATTTACTTTATAAACGCTAGTATACTCTAGTATAGTTTCCTTCTACTATACGTGCATTATAAAGGCAATAGCTTTTATAATATTAATTTTAAGGCCTACCTTAAAGAGGTCTTTGCGTGAGATAGACTAAAAATAAAGAGTTTATTTATTTAGCTCTAGCTACTATTATAAGTAAAGCTACTCTTTTATTTTCTTAAGGTTTTTTTACTATACTACATGCTGAGATAAGCACTGAGGTGGCTTATAAATATACTATAAAATTACTATATTTATTAGCTCATCACGTCAGTCAGTATTAGCTTAGTATGAGGGATTAATTTTAGTTAATAAATTTTACATTAGAATAATAATATTATGCTTATAGTTAATTAGCTTATTATCTAGCTATTTAAGTGCTTACTCCTTATAGTTAATTAAAGCACCTATATCTTTAAAAAGCTTATGGCTAATTATAAGGTTATGGCAGCTAGTATTACAGAAAATAAAATAAGTTAGTAGGTAGTAGTTATTTAATACTAAATCTATCTAAAAATACTTATCTACTTATTTATTTAATCTATTATTATAGCTAGCTAGGGGGATAGATTTTATTTAATAAGTTTTTATCTTAAGCTCTTTCTTAATAGCGCGTATGTGCTTTAGGTATACTAGGATAAAATTATTAACTCTAGTATTAAAAAAACTACTTAGCTTAATAGCTAGTCTATTAGTAAAGATATAGCAGAATAGGGTAAGAGCAGGTCCACTAAATAGTAGTTAGTAAAAGTTAAATTAGCTAGTAGCTTTAGAAAGTAACCTTAGAAAAAAGACTTCCCTTAAGGTAAGTCTTTCTCTAATAGTTTCTCTATAGTAAGCTGAAACTCCTTATTATTACTAGTATCTTAAAGCGTATAGAGTTTTTTATTAGTATCTATAAGCTCAATTACTTTAGCTATAACTTAAGTAAATAGTTAATAGTTTTTTATAAAGTAACTAGGTTTCCCGCAATTATAGTAACTAGCTAGCTTAAGGATAGGTATTAGTAGAATAGTAGTAATTACTATATAAGTTAAGCACTTAGCTCTTAAGTAAGACTACTAAATTAGTAGTAGCTAAGTTCTTTTAATTTTTTTATTAATCTACTTAATAGCTTTCCTAACGCTAAGAGCTAGCTCTCTAGTAAAGTCTTAAGCTAAGTCTATATACTTATTATACTAGTTATAATACTACTATTAGTAGATGTCTATCTATATACATAGAGTATCTAGAAGCTTCTTATAGAATTCTTCTACCTATTAGTCTATAGGTAGGCTGTGTTCTTAAGCTAGGTAGAAAAAATCACTCTAGAATATAATAAAGTTAATAGAGTCTTTAAGGTAGAGCTTTTAGAAATTATAGTAAGCATTAAATCTCTTATATAAATCACTATACGTCCTTTTTAAGTGATTTACTATATACTAGTAACTAACTAGCTACTTACTCTCTCTTATTATATATATTAGTGTTAAGAGATACTAGTTAATAGAACCCTCCATACGCATACGCATGTAAGAGATAATATTCTTTTAAATAACTTATTTACTAACTTTAGTAAACTAGTTTTAGTTAGCACGTACCTTGTCCTCTAGGACATCTCTTTATTAATTAAAGGTAATATTCTTACTGTCTTTAAGTATTAGTAGATTAGGAAATTAGGCTAAGCAGCTATTATCTTAATAGCTGCCTATAATAGGCATAGCTAGTAAAGTAGCTAGTATATAAGATAATACTTAAGAAGTTTAGTTACTAAAATCTTCTATATTAGAACTATTATTAGGTCCTATAGCTATATAGCTAGCCTAATTCTAAGGGGTCTATAGTAGAGCTATAAAGTGTATTTTTTTTACTAGTATTAACAATAGCGCTAGGCTAGCCTTTACAGAGAGAAAAAAGTATATATTATATATAGGTTTTTTTATCTATACTTTTAGTATCTTAATCTCATTCTCTTAATCTGCTATGTGTTTAAGTGTGTTATTTAGTAGCTAATAAAGCTTAGTAAGCTTATCTCTAGCCTTATTAAGCTTAGTTTTAAACATATTAAGCACTTTTCCTAGTGTATTAGTATAATTATAATATATAAGTACTTTAAGATAGCTATACTCTAGCTCGCTAGTAATTATTACTTAATTAAGGATTATTAGAGTAAAAAGTGTAATCTCTATCTCCTAAGGCTTATAAATATTAGTTCTCTAGGTAGTGCTCTTAATAGTAGCTATAAAAAATTTCTTATCATGTCATACCTAGATACGGAGCTTCTTAATAGTATAGTTTTCTTTAATTATATTATTAGAATAGTATGTGGCGGTACACCTAAGCGACTTAAAAATAGGCGTGTAGTTATTACTAGTAGCTGTTACTTTAGGATTAATTCTTATCTCTAGTATTAAAAGCTTTCTTATAGTTCTAATCTATTTATTTTTATATATATATAGAGCTTCTGGCCCCTAGTAGGGTGAAGTAATTAGCTGATTTTCTAGCGTAAAGAAAGTAAGCTAGTAGTACTCACAAGGGTTAGTTTCTCTAGTAAAAAAAAGATAATAAAAGGGGGGGGGTTTACTAGAGCTCTTATAGCTCTCTTTTAACCTAATAAGTATATTACCTACTACTATAAGTCTTCTAGTTACTTATTAAGTCACTCTTAAGGCCTGCTGCTGTAGGGCTTATATAGGCTATTACTTAAGATTTTAATTACCTACTACTATAAGGCTTTCTAGTAGAGATTATATAGTTAACAAACTAATAACTTAACATAGTCATGTAATTGATTCTCCAGGTGTAGTTATTAATAAATTAAATGCTTAAGTTAATTACATAAGTTAATCTTAATATTATGTCACCATTATCCGGCTAAGTTAGATAGATCTTAGTATAATATAATAACAGGCTTAGTCTTCACGCATTATTATATGAATATAGGTTAATAGAATAAATTAGCTCTATTTTAGCTACACTAAGATAAGAAGAGAAGAAATATAAAGGGGGCTCGCTTTTAAATAGAGTAGTATATAGCCTAAGCGTAAGCTAGTTATGCTCTAAGCTTTATACTAGGTTATAACTAGCGTAGCTAGTTATAATATTATATAGCCTATAGCAAGCAGAGCAAGCAGCACCGTTATATAATCTTTATATTTCTATTCTAAGAAACACTTTAACACTAATAAGTTAGTATATAGTTTTGTTACTAGCTATTTTTTTTAGTATTATTTAGCCTAATAGTATTAATAACCTACTTAGTACTTATTTTATTTTAGTTTCTTATGTTTTTTAGAACTTAGGTTTTTTGTCTTTTTTTTTTAAATTTGTGAAAATTAACTTAGTTTCTTTATTAAGTTCTTTCTTTCTTTTTAGTCTTTTAAGTAATTTATATGCTTATAGTTTTTTTACTTAAATAATATATTTAGCGTATTTATATACATTACTTAAATATTATTTTAACTTACAAATTTAGTATTATTTTCTTATTATTTAATTTACTGTGTTTTTATCTTATATCTATAAAGTAAGTAGTAGTATAAGTTTGCGTTTTTTCTAGTTTTAGCTTTTTTCTTTTTTCTTATATTTTAGTGTTAGTATACTAATAAGTAACTTATATAATGTTTTACTTATTTTTATTAGTTTTTAGGTTTAGATTTTATGTATTTATTGTACTAGATTATTTCTAATAAGTTTTTTATATTAAGAGTTTTCTACTTTTTATAGTAACTATCTACACTTATATATTTTATTTTCTAAAGTTATTTTTTAATACTTAACTACATAGTATTATTCTAGATAACATAGTAATTTGTAAATTTAGTATTAATTTTTTTTTAATTTATTACCTTATAATAATAGATATAAGGTTTTTTTCTATTTTTATTTTTTTTATTTTTTATTATCTAAACTTTTAATTTATTGTAGTAAAAAGTTCTTTTTTTTGTACTACTAACTTATAAAACTATTATGTTTTTTTTTAGTATTTACGTTATGTTACAATATTACTATATAGTATATTTTTAGTTATAACTTTTTTACTAGTTTACTAAACTTGTTTTTAACTTACTAGTATAGTTTTTTATATTTTTATTTTAAATATTTGTTGTTTTCATATATTTAATACTTATTTTTATTAATTTTTTAACTAATTTTATTTTAGTTTTTTATTTTATTTACTTAGATTATAGCTACTTTTATTTTATGTAAAGTTTTAGTTTAAACGTAAACTTTTTATATATTAAGTTTTTATTTTCTACATTTTAAGTAAACTTTTTTTATATAACGTTTAGTTTACTTTTTAGCTTTTTTAGTATCTCTATTAAGTTTTTATTTTTTAAAAAAATACTTTGTTTATAGTCTATTTTATAAAATTATATATTTATGTATTTTTATAGTTTTTTTTTGTAGTTAGATTACTAATTATGTTTTTTATTTTTTCTTAATTTTTTTTTTGTACTAAAAATTATTAATTATAATAGCTTATTTAATAATTTTTAAAAGTGTGTCTAGTTATTTTCTTTTAGAAATTTTATTTTTAATTTAATTTTTTAATCTCTTATAGTACATTATAACTAATAGTTAGTTTTTTTTAGTTTAGTTTACTTTATAGTTATTTAAACTTTATAGTGTATTTAGCTGTTAACTTATATTACTTTAGTTTTTATAGTTTTTAAATTACGTTATATTTTTTGTTAATTTCTCTAAATACTATTATTATTTCTACTTTAAAGTTCTTATAGTTCTTAAAAACTTTTTTAATATTTAAACTATAGTTTTTTAGTTTTTATACTTTTAAGTTTAGTTTTCTATAGTTAAGATAATTTTTTACTAGTAGTTTAAACTATTACATTACTTTTTTTATTATGTTTATGCTTACGGCTAAAATTTAATCTTAATTTATAATAAATAATTTTTAATTAAATTAATAGTAGAAGTTTATAACTACTATAAATATTTTTAACTTATTTTAATTTCTATTAAACTTAGTTAGTAGGTAGATTTTTGCTATTCTTTTTTTTACTTTTTTTTATTAAGTAGCTACTAATTTCTTCTAAAGTTAGGCTATTACTTATACTTATTTAACTAAAATCTATTATACTAACTTAGTACCTAATATACTTACTATTAATATATTATTATTACTACTAAACTTACTATTAAAATAGAGTTTCTATTTTTATTTATACTTAGTTATTATAAACTTTTAATTAGTTGTTTCTAGTTAAAATTAATTTAACTTTAGTTTTTTATACTTTTTAGATAGTTATAATGTTATAAAATAAAACTTACTTAGCTTTTTTTAAGTAAGTTACTTATTTAACTAAGTAGTTTATATAACTAAGACTAGTTTTCTTACATACTAATAAAATAGTAAAGCTTAATAAACTTAGTAGACAAAGGCTTTAGTAAAATAAAAAAGAAATAAGTAATTTAATAAAATAGTATTATTACTAATTTACTTAAGAATTTAAACTAAGTAATAAGAGTATAAATCTTAATTTTAAAGTAACTACAAAAAGTTAAAACTAAATAACATTAAAAAAAGAGTTTTTTTAAATACTTAACTTTTTATAGTTAGTAACTAATTATCTTTTACTTAAACTTATTAAGCTAATAGTATTTACTTATAAATAATAATTTTTTAGTACTTTTACTTAATATTATTATATTACGTGTACTTAAACCTATTATTTCTTAGCTTATATAACTTTTATTTTTAACTTAGTATTTCTTTTTTTAGTTAGTTTCTTTCTAGCGTAACTAAAGCTTATTATAAGAAAGTTAATTTTCCTAACTTTATTCTTATTTTTTTTTTAACTATTTTTAGATATTCTACTTTTTAATTAACTTTACTAGTATTATTATTTCATAATTTTACTTTATAGTTTGTAATAGTACTATACAGCTATTATTTCTAGTATTATATAACAAAAATTGTACTTACCTTAACTTTATGTAGTTATGGTATACTTTTCTAGTTTTATATAACTAAAATTATGTTTACTTTAGTTTTATATAGTTATAATATGCTTTTTTAGGTTTATATAACTTAGAAAAGTAAAATCTAAATACTTTATAAAAAGGCCTTTTTTACTTTATATAACTAAAATTAATTTCTAATTAAAAAGCTATTAATAGAAAAAAAAGACATTTTTTACTTTTTTTTGCTATTTGTTTTTTAGCTACTAACTATATAGTATATGTAAACTACTATATAAACTTATATATACTAGTTAGTAAAACTACTATATAAACTTATATATACTAGTTAGTAAAACTACTATATAAGTTTTATATATACTAACTAGTATATTTACTTAATAAGTAATTTTATAAAACTTAATTAATAAAGTATTATATATTTATAAGCTATAAAAGCTTTATTTAGTATTTATATTTTTATTAAAAAAAAATTTTTATAAGCCTATTTACTAGCTAATTACTTATTAGTAGCTACTATACTATAATTATATTTTTTTTATACTTTTTACTATAGCTAGTTTTAGTATATATTAATGTACTTAAGCTATATTTTTAGTTTTAGTACTTTAGTTATAAAAAGTTTAACTATTTACTTGTTATTACAAAATAATAAGTGCTAATTACTAAAATAAAAACTAATTTCTACAAAAGTTTTCTACTACTAAATTAAATTAGTAGTAGTAAATAAAATAGCTAGTAATTTAAACTTAGTAGTTAATTTAGTAACATAGTGTTATAAGTTTAATTTCTAGTTAATAAGTTTTTTATAAAAAAAAATAAAGTTTTATAAGTTTTTTTATACAGCTTCATTATTAGTAAATAAAGTATTAAATATGTTATAAAATATAGGTGTTTTTTATTTTTTATATAAATTTTTAGTACTAAATTTATATCATACTTAATTACTAATAACTTTGTATAAATTAGGTATTTTAGTACTTAAAGTACTACTTTTAAGTACTTATTAAAAAAATTTATAAAAAACTTAATAAGTTTAAAATAAGTTTTAATAACGTTTAGCTTAGTAGTATTAGTAATATATTTAACTAAACCTATTATTTAAGTATAATAGTATAGTTAAGCGTAATTTATTAGCTTATTTATAAAAAGTAGTTTTTTAATAAGTAAAGATATTACTTATAGTTTCTAGCTATTAGTAAATATAAATTTATTAGCTAATTTACTAATGTAGCTATTTTAGTAAAACTAGATTTTAGTATTTTCTTAATTACGTATTACCTAAATTTCATAAAAAAGTAATAGGTTTTCTAATATACGTATTTAATAGTATTTAAAAAGCTTACGTTCAAAATTATTAAAATATTACTAATAAGTAAGTTTAGCTAAAACAATAATATTATTTATATAAAAAAAAACTAGTAGTTTATTATTAGTATAAAAGTAGTTAATATCTAAAATTACTTATAGTTTTAGTTCTTTTAGTATTTTTATAAGTTTTTTATACTAAAGTAAAAGTAAAGTTTTTAATTTATATAGTACTTAATATAATTACTAAATATATTCTACTTTTTTAAACTTTTGTAAAAGTTAATAAAATACTTTTTTATAAAGCTTTGTATTAGTAAAAGCATTAATAGTATTATACTAGTAAATTTTTAAGTTAAATATAGTAGTAATTACTATTAAAACTCTAAATATACAAATTACTAAAGTTATTATATAAGTTTTTTTTCTATTAATTATAGATTACTTTATATGTAAAAGCAAGTTTTATACTTAATAAAAAAGCTATTTAAATTAAATTTGTATTTAAACACCTAAATTAGTAATAGAATTTAATTACTAGTAAAGTTTAATTTTAAAATTTTAGTAAATACTTTTTACTATTATAGTATGTTAATTTCTTATTTTATTTTACCTTTAAAGCTATATTAATAAGCATAGTTAGTTAGTTTTTAAAGTGTTTTTAGTTCTAAAAGTAATTTATTTTAATAAAGCTATTTTATGTAAATATATAATAAAAATATATAAAAACTACTCTAGTAACTTATAAAAGTATTAATAAAAATAATAGTAGTATAATATACTTATTTTAATTTTTTAAATAAAATATAGAAAGTACTAAAATCTACTACTATAGTTTCTTAATTTAAAGTAGTGTTTTTTCTTACTTTTTTTCTAAAAATAATAAACTAAAAAAACTTTTACCTAATATACTAGTTAGTAAAGTAAATAATAGTTCTAGAAATTAAATAGTATTAGTACTAATAGCTAAATTATCTTTTAGTATAACTAAAAAATTACTTTTTTAAGTAGTTTACTTTTACTTAATAGTAGATTTAGTATATAAAATAAACTTATTTTCTAAATCTTTTTTTTCTATTAAGTTGTTTTTAGTATCTAGTTAAGTAATTTTCTATATAGTATTTAATAAGTATTTAAAAATTATATAAACTTTTAAATTATTTTTAAAATTATAAAAAGTATTATTTTTAAAAGTAACATTTTAAAATTATATAACTTTATTTTTACTAAATATTTAAATACAATAAATATTTGTAAAATTGTAGTCTATAAAATAGTCTATAAGTATACGTTTAGTAAGCTTATTTTTTTAAGTAATTTTTATATATAATATATAGGCTCTACTACTAAAAACATATATATAAGTAATTAATAGCTTATACTTATATACTATTTTAAATAGCGTTTTTTATTTTAGTAAGTAAGTCAGTATATAGTTAAAAATATAGCTTATTATAATATAGGCTTTTAGTACTAATAATAATAAAAAATTTACTATTACTAGTATAACTCTAGCTTTTTTAATTAAAATTTTTTTTAAGTATTTTACTACTCTATTTTGTTTAACTATATAAAGTGTTTAAAACTTTAGTATAATTTTTTATTTTTTGTAAAAAAAAATTATATAAAGTTATTAAAATTATTTTTTAAACTAAAACTTTACTTAATGTTAAAAAAAAAATTTAATAGTATAGTTATAACGTTTTTTAATTAGTTTATTTAGTTTTTAATTAGTTTATTTAGTTTTTAATTAGTTTATTTAGTTTTTAATTAGTTTATTTAGTTTTTAAATAATACTAAGTAGTATAAATTTATTTTTTTAAAAAATTATAAACACAAAGTTTATTTTTTAAAATAAAATAAATTTATATAATACAAATTAATAGTAGTTGTAACTAAGTATATTAAGTTTAATAAAATTAATTACTATTTTTTTTAAAAAGTTTACTAGTTACTAGTTTATGTCCAAGTTTTCTTAAACTAATTTTATAAACTTTTGTTATAAAGTAATAATAATAATTTATTATTACTAGTACAATTTTTTTATTTAAAACTTTTATATTTATTATATTTTAATGTAATTACTTAATAGCTTTATTTTTTATATATACTAGTAGATAATAAAAATATAGCTTTTTAGTAGTAATTAGTGTTCTTAAAAGTTAGCTAATTTTTAGGCAAGTAGTAGTTAAAATAAAAATTACTACTTAAAATATTAAATTAAGCTATATTTATTAATAAAACTATTAGTAATATATTAGTACTTAATATCTACTATACTATAATAGTTTAACTACTACTATAATAGTTATATAATTTTAGTTTATAAATTAATAAAGTATATTTTAACTTAAATTAAAATAAATACTATTAGAAGCTAGTTATAATAGCAAAATAATATTAGTAAAAAAGCTAGAAATATAGACAACATTATGTAGTATTATATTAGTTAGTTTTTTTAATATTTTAAAATTAATTATTACTTTACTAAAAGCCTTAACTTACTAATAAAAACCTTTTACTATTAGGTAGTTGTTTTTAAAAGTAGAATATGTAAATATAAAATTATTAGTATTATTATATATATAAGTATTAGCTACTAAGTTAAAAAAAAGTAATATAGTAATAAATAGCTACTTATTTCTATAGAAAACGTAGTAGAAAATATATAAATTACATATATAAAAAGTAATTTTAGTATTTTAGTAAAGTATTTTAAATTAAAATTAATGTTACAAGTAGTTCTAGTATTAAAATATAGTACTAGTAATAAGAATTTCTACTTTATATATTACTTTTTTTCTTTTTCTTAAATTCTTTTAATAATTCTTTTAAGGTTTCTACTAGTGTTAATTTTACTTTTTACTAGTTAATTAATCTTAAAATTATAGTTAAAATCTTTACTACGTGTATTAAAGTTAGTATAGTCATATTATTTCTATAAATAAACTTTTTACTTATAAAAATACTTTAACTTTTTTAGTATATTAGTATTAGGTAATTAAGCTTACTTATAGAATTTTAATTACTTTTTTTTATTTAAGGTAGTTATAGTAAATATGTTATAATTAATTAAATTAGTAATTAATATATAAGTTATTTAGTAGTACTTAACAAAATTAGCTAGTATAGTAAAAAATTATAAGTTAAATAAAAGTTTAAAGTTTTTTTTTTGTTTTTTTTTTATTAAACTTAAATTACTAAAGTAGCTATATAAGCTAGTTTAATTAGTTTAATAGTATAAATAAAATTCTTATATGCATAAAAACTAGTAATAATTAAAAACTTAATAACTAAAACTTATTAGTAAGTAGCTTTATAGTTTATTATTTATTTATTAATATTAGTTTAACGTGTACTAAAAAGTTTAATAACTTAGTATTTATTTTTAATTTATAGCTCTTTATTGGTATTAGTTAAGTAAAGTATTTTTTTAAACTTAACTAGCTTTTTATGTATTATTTTATAGTTTTCTAGTAGTAGTAAATATTACTTTATAATATAAGTTAAAATATATTTATTAATTTTTTTAAAGGTGTTTTTTTAACATTAGTATTTTTTTACTTTCCTAAAGTAATTTTAGTTTATAGTTACTTAAGCTATTTACTATTTATTTAGAATTATAACTTTATTACTATTTAAACTACTAAAAACTTTAAAGTAAGGTGTTGTAAGTAGGTCTAGTTTTTTAATTTTAGTATTATATTTACTAGAATTAATATAATTCTACACATTTTTGTTAGTAGTAATTTTTTTAATAACTATAATTTATAGTTTCTAATTAGCTAACAAAATAAAAAAAAGTTCTAAGTACTTTAAGTTAATAGAATATATAATTATTACAAGTAAATAAAAGCTAAAAAACTAAATAAGTAAATTATTAAGTTAAATATATAATAAGTAAGTAGTAGTAAATTAAATAATATAAACTAGGCTTATAACTATTACTAAAATTAGAGCTTATAAAAATAAAAAAAATTACATTATTTATATAAAAAGCTAGAAAGTAAGTAAAGCTATATATAGTAGAAAAAAGTCAAGCTAACTAATTATATATTTAACTAGTAGAAAGTCGTTTTCCAGTAACATATAATATATACTATTTTTTTTAATTTTTTTTTATATTTAGTTTACTATAATAAATAAAGTAGTAATAAAAAGTAAAATATTATAATTAATAAATACTTTATATAAAATATGTATATTTTTTAGTATATTGTGATGACGGGCTCGGTCTTCACGCGTCGTAGCATAGATGCAGGTTGACGGGATAAGTTGGCTCTATTTCAGCTACACTAAGATGGGGAGAGAAGAGGTACAAAGGGGGCTCGCCTCTAAATAGGGCGGTGCATGGCCTGAGCGCGAGCTAGCCATGCTCTGAGCTCTGCGCTAGGTCGTGGCTGGCGTAGCCAGTCGCGATATCATGTGGCCTGCAGCGAGCAGAGCGAGCAGCACCGTCACATTACCCCCCCTCTAAGGGAGGCTCGTCCCCGAGTCTCTAGGTTACAGTCTCCTCCTTGCCAATTTCTGTACTACTCTTGTCTTTAAAGCTGCCTTGTCATCCTCCTCTGTCACTTCTAGATCCTCCTCTGCTTCGTACGCTTTCAACCAGGCGTCTAGTCGTGCCGGCAGTCCTGCCTTCTCTAGATAGGCCTCGTGATAGTCTCTTACCTTGTGTGGGGCACCTATAAAGCCTCGGGCGTTATACCAGGCAGGATCTGGGTCATAAGCTAGCCAGGATGCTTTGTACTGTAGTCGGCCATGGAATAGGCGGCTATCAAGGATTTCCTGCACTGGCCACTCAGGATGCCCGTTGACCTCAATAGGCGGTTCCTCAGGTTCAATTTGGCCAGGCAGTGGGCGAGTAGAAGCCTTCCGTAGGCGGTCTGCGTGGAAGACGTCAAGCATACGCATGTGCGGCGGCAGCTTAAGGTGATAGGAATATCTCTTCATGCCTATAATAGGATAGGGTCCGTACATCTGCTGGTCTAGCTTCTGGCTAGGTCGACTAGTAGTGAAGCCCTTAGGTGTAACGTACACCTCGTCTCCTGTAGAGAAGTCTGGCTCGCGGCGCTTCTTATTAGCCTGTTAAGCCTATCACTCTTGTGCTTAAGCAATCCCTTATTAAGCTATTTCTATAGCTAGCTTTACTATATTATGGTAAGCTTTAGCGTAGCTCTGCGCTTCCTCACGTGACATCTGTTTACAGACTATAGTAGATACCTTTATATGTTCCTTCCAGTCCTAGTAATAGATTAACTAGTAGCTAAACTCAATTTAATAGGGTAATAAGCCTATAGTCTTATGTAGTAGAATTACTTAAGTTTAGTCCATATAAAGCAGCAGGTCTAACTAGTTATCTTAATAGTAATTAATAAATAAACGTAGGTGCTGGTTAATGTACTAGTTTAGGACCTTAGTATTTCTATTAGTTTAAGGGTAATACAGCGTTAAGAGCTTTTACTTAATTCCTATTAGTTAA